>CM057133.1:14198988-14308988 GCA_029964075.1 Patiria pectinifera
TCCATTCTGGGGGGAGGAAATACATGTAAATAAAACCGAAGTTTGACTATTTTTTTCCCAAATTTTCGAGCAGATTTTCTTTTTAAAGGTATATCTCTTCCCAAATCGCATTGGAATGTGTTCAGGGCTACCTTAGGCATCTTTCCTGCAAGTTTCAAGGAATTTCATTTTTTGGCCAAAATTGACAAAAAAACAAGGGGTTAGCCTTACATTTTTATCCAAATTTGGCCAAAAATTGATTTTTCTCCAAACAACGCAGAAATACCTCTGGAGACGAGTGGAGCATGAATCAATATTCAAACATCCACATTTTGGCAAATCTAGGTAAAAATCATCCATTTGGGGGGGAGGAAATACATGTAAATAAAACCAAAATTTGACTGTTTTTACCCCAAATTTTCGGCCAGATTTTCTTTTCAAAGGCACATCTGTTCCCAAATCGAATTGGAATGTGTTCAGGGTTATCTTAGGCATCTTTCCTGCAAGTTTCAAGAAATTTCATTTTTTGGCCAAAATTGACAAAAAAAACAAGGGGTTAGCCTTACATTTTTAACCAAATTTGGCCAAAAATTGACTTTTCTACAAACAACGCAGAAATACCTCTGGAGACGAGTGGAGCATGAATCAATATTCAAACATCCAAATTTTGGCAGATCTAAGTTAAAATCATCCATTTTGGGGGGAGGAAATACATGTAAATAAAACCAAATTTTGACTGTTTTTACCCCAAATTTTCGGCCAGATTTTCTTTTCAAAGGCACATCAGTTGCCAAATCGAATTGGAATGTGTTCAGTGTTACTTTAGGCATCTTTTCTTGAAGTTTAAAGGAATTTCATTTTTTGGCCAAAATTGACAAAAAAACAAGGGGTTAGCCTTACATTTTTTACCAAATTTGGCAAAAAAATGACTTTTCTCCAAACAACGCAGAAATACCTCTGGAGACGAGTGGAGCAGGAATTAATATTCAAACATCCACATTTTGGCAGATCTAGGTCAAAATCATCCATTTTGGGGGGAGGAAGTACATGTAAATAAAACCCAAATTTGACTGTTTTTACCCCAAATTTTCGGCCAAAATTTCTTTTCAAAGGCACATCTGTTCCCAAATCGAATTGGAATGTGTTCAGTGTTACTTTAGGCATCTTTTCTGCAAGTTTCAAGGAATTTCATTTTTTGGCCAAAATTGACAAAAAAACAAGGGGTTAGCCTTACATTTTTAACCAAATTTGGCCAAAAATGGGCCTTTCTCCAAACAACGCAGAAATACCTCTGCAGACGAGTGGAACATGAATCAATATTCAAACATCCACATTTTGGCAGATCTAGGCAAAAATCATCCATTTTTGGGGAGGATTTAATATATGTAAATAAAACCAAATTTTGACTTTTTTTACCTCAAATTTTTCGGCCAAATTTTCTTTTCAAAGGCACATCCATTCCCAAATCGAATTGGAATGTGTTCAGGGCTAAATTCTGTCAAATTTTCTGTTAAACTCATATTATAACAAAATATCCGTCAAAGTTAGCCGAAAATCGGCTAAAACGGTCACCATCAATGATAAGCACAGATTAATGGCAGTGATTTTCTGTTCAAGGGGTAGAAAGTGGGTGAACCGATTCTTTTAATGAGGGAGAGCGTGGGTTGAACCACTTTCCACAGAACACAATATGGCATAAGGCCGTCAAACAAGTCGGATTAAAAAACTCGACCCAGTAAAATGAAATTACGGGTAGAAATAAGACAAAAGTTGCCATATATATGTTTAATATGCCTCAGCAATGAACTCATACATGTATGCTCATTCACTAATTGTGGGGACCACACTCCTGTTGAACGATAGTTATGGAGACCAAAGATGCCTTGGGGACACTCAAAAGCCACCAAAGTTTGGCCACAATTCTCGTAACACTAGAAAAGTTCCCCACAAAATGGTTCTGCTAACAGGTACATGTACAATGTATATATCAAGCGAGCAAGGTACAGCAGATGAGCACAGCTATATGTGTATAAATATGCATTTTTAATTCCTGATATTACACCATATAAAACTCCAGGTTGGTGTTGCAGAGTCACGTCAAACCAAATTGTTCAAGTTTTGAATTAAATGTGACGTTTGAAAGTTGCAAGTGACTACACAAGAAAGATATGGAAAATTGATAACGTCTCGCTGTCTGAAACCAAATTCTATACCGATCGCCTTGGCCGTCTCTAAATACATTTTGGATGGACGTGACTTCGGAACATCAGAGTGAGACATACCTTAAAAATCTCACAACTCTTACATTTTATATAAAATAGAAATTGTAAACTATCACAAAAACATACCAGATATATACACATAAGACCCTGCGCTTTAAACTGTAATTCTTCTGCATGTAGACACATTGGCTGAACATAACTGACAGATGAAAAATACACATATATAGTGGAGTTGCGTTAATACAAACTCGTTCGGACCTAGCCAAATTGTTTGTTATATCAGAATTTTGTATTAAGAGAAACATCAGTCCCATTCCTTGTGCGCATAAATGCACAGTCAGGACTAAGGCTTCATGTTTGTTATAACCAGAATTTTGTATTAACAGAGTTTGTACTAACGAGATTCAACTGTATATACATCTAAAATCTGAACCCAAATTTTAAAAACCAACATTATCGTAACGGATTATATAAACACACTGAAAGCCCCAGTGTAAATGTAAAATGAACAAGCTAAAAAAAGAACTGCGTGAAACTAGTGAATTTCGTTTAACATTACCGAATATAAACTTTGATACATGTAAGTACACAAATTGAGATAAGATAATAAAAATAAACCGTGTAAATTATTAGATTTACACAGGTTGAAAGACCAAAGGTAGCTTTAAGTACTGCAATACATTATCGTTAAGTACACAATACGGGAATTTGATAAGGCGATAGAATATTTTTTTAAGAGTCAACGCTGGAATACTTACTCAGCCAGACTTAGCCAAAAGGTTTGTAATATCGGAATTTGGTATTAAGGAACGTCAGTCCCATTCATTGTAGACATAAATGCACATTTGATCTACCAAAGTCACTTAAGGCCGATTCGTGCTCACACGGAAATACGAATGCTTGTTTGTGACGTAATCACAACTATTTCTCTAGTTCCAAATTATCAAAATTTGAATACATTTCGACTCTGCCAATTTTTGGAGCCATTATTTTGTAAAATGAATACTGTCTTTCAATCTTGGAGTGCGATGACCTTTTAATATGTGACCAGTAAGAAAGAACGTGTTGAAGAACGTTTGGGTTGCCATAGTTACCGGCAACTGAATACCTCGGCTACCGGAGGAGCTTTTTTACGCAAAATTGTTGACGCCGCGTTTGTGGTACTTACAAAATATACGGTAGCGCCTGCACTCTTGCTTAATCTGCCAGTGCAGACGAAAAGCTAACAGCATGACAAGCAACTGTAAAAAGAGAAGGGAAAACAATGGTAAGTTGAGTTAGCTTTTTTAAAAAAGGTTCTGAAAATGGGATGCGAGGTCTGAGATATGCACCTTTTTCTCTCAGATTAAAAAACCAAAGGTCCGACTCTGAAAAATCTCATGCCAGTGTCAACAGAGGGCGCTCTTTCAAAACCCCATTGGAGTTTGAATAGAAAAACTAGCAACTTTGGGGTTTTTTTTGAAGAAGTGAACTAAGGCCCAAAAAAATAAGTCTCCGGTTTTTGGTATGCGCGCGCATCGCCGTAGCCATGCGCGTCGGCAAAATGAAAAAGTTTTTTTTTTCAATAAAAGATGTCTGAAAACTGCCAAACTCACTGGTTTGACTGGAATCCTGCTGCTGCACAATTTTAACGTGTTTTTAGATGGGGTTATGATAAAGAAAAAGCTTCATGTGGCCTCTCTGGACTCGCATATATTTGCACTAAGTTTAGTCGGGCACCAATTGCAGTCATCAGCTGACATTTTAAGCAAAAAAACAGGTAAATTTTTTTTTTTTAAAGCCGTGTCGCCGCACCACTTTTTGGGCAAGCTCCATACCAGAAACTGGAGACTTTATTTTTTTGGCCAAAAGTGTGGGTTTTTACAGGTGTGGGGGTGTCTGGCAAGGAGCCAGGCCAGGGTTGGGCCTGTGGCCGGGGTCGTGGGATGGATGTGGGGTGTGGGGGAGGGGTGGTGGGGAGGTTGATTGGGGAGGGAACAGTTGATGGGGGGGGGAAGGGTCTTACCTGGAATGCAGCCACACCCAAGACAGTCGGCCCAACAATGTAATTCCTCTGGCTGAGATAGACCAGGAACTTATCCACGCACCCTGCAGTGTGGATCTCGTTTGACACTTTGGCAGGCACCAGATACTATTACAACAAATGTGTTACAACAAATGTGTTACAAGTTCAGTTGTCAGGTGGTTAAGATATCTGCACTTGGGAAAGGAGGTCGTGGGTTCTAATCTCAACCAGGTAGCTTTTGATTTTGTTTTTAATCATAGGCTCTTAGGAAGCATGCGATTATCAGAGATGTATTAAGTGAACTTTGATATATTTACAGGGAAAATTGAGGTCTATAAGAAAAGTACACACATTCCTTCCTCCATGGTATGACACAAATACATTATCTGCCATTTTAAAGGGAATGTACATCATTGGCTTTTGCTGTAATTTTCAGAAATGAACTATTTTGAGGGGCTAGTATAACAGATCAAATATTGTCACACTGACTTGCCGTGTTTGAAGTTTTGTGCTCAAAAAAACTGGAAAAACCAAGAAAAACAAAAATGTTCAAGTAGTCTGGTTCCCTGACTTCACTAAAGATGAAATGGACCAATTTATAGATGCTGGAAAATTGTAAGGTAATGGAACCAGTCTAACTAGCCTGCACCCATTCATGAACTTGTAACCAATAGCAAACAAAATTTGGACTGAAAAACAAACGGTAAATTTGGAGCAGTAGTTCAAAAATAGTTAGGTTTTTCCAACGGTGGTCAGCCTACCACCGTTGGAAATTTATACAAAATACCACTTTTCTTGAAAATGACTTCACACATGGTGCCATAATTTTACAGGATGATTTAGACTGTAATTTACCAACATCCTAGTAAGGTATTTTCGTAAAAAATTGGTAGTTTTGTTTTTCGATGTTTGCAAATGTTGTATATTCCCTTTAAGAAAGCCGGAAATCAAGTAACTGCAGGACTATAACTAATCGATGTAATAGATCACGGCCAATGCCATGGTCTATGATACCAGGTGCCATTATTTCACTGGATGCTTTAAACTGTCATTTACCAACATCCTAGTAAGGTATTTCGTAAAAATTTGGTAGTTTTGTTTTTCGATGTTTGCAAATGTTGTATATTCTCTTTAATTGGCGATATTCTTTTTGTATGCATTGAGCAAAAACACCCTGTAACACTCAATGCAGGGGCACCTAATATTAAATAGACACTTGAGGCAAGTCTAGTGAAAGTGGTCCCAGAGAGCACACAAATCGACTCACAATTGCTATTCACTGGACGTCTTTTCATGCACGTCAAGTAACCAGAGTTTTTTGTTTGCCCGTTAAAAAAAGAAATGTCTTCTTGCTTATAAATCCACAGATCGTCCGTGGTAAAAGGTAGACAGGATTTTTCCTGGCCATCCGCCCTCCACAAAATTGAAAGGGGGAGGGGGGGGGGGGGGGGTTCCCACCATCTCCTGACAGGGACATTGTTAGAAGCAGACAATAATGGACACTATATTGGACAACAGATGGTGCTCTTCGTCCCTGCCGACCAAAACACAATTTTTTATTTTTCGACAGGCAAATTTCACCATCCTGATTTTGCTTCCAAATCTCTAGCCCATTGCAATCTGACACTCTGTCCCCAGTTACGCTACAGTACAGAGCATACTATAGCACTGCCCTGCTCTCAGTAAACAAGTGATGGGGAGTCAGTCAGTCAGCAACAAGAAACTTTGCTTGCCCTTCCGGACCTGCAGAAAGCAAAATTACCAAAAGTGATTCAAATCACCTGTTCCCTAGTGAAGAGCCCGCACTGCGTATTGATGATATTTGGATCCCCGTTAGCATCCTCCGTTTTCATACAGCATGAGTACGGTACTCCACATTTCTCTCGGCTGGGGTTTTCTTCTGTGCAGTCGAAGTAGCGATTCAGAGACCAGTCTTTGTACCCTCCGTCGCCACCGCAACACTCCAACTGCAAGATTCACACAAACCAGACAAAATAAAAGCCTGTATTTTTTTTATTTTTCTTTTAAAATACAACCTTTGAAGTTTACCTTTGTTTCCATTTGTTTTATTTACATGTACAAGTTTGGAATTGCCATGTTTATAAGGGCCTTTTTGGTTTTTATGCTAATAAAATTGTCCATATTCCTGAACCAAACTGTGATGTCATCCTTAAGCAAGCCCGAGGGAACGGGGGTGCTGTGGGTGCTGCAGCACCCCCAACTTTTTGGATTGGGGTGCTGAAATATGCTTCAGCACCCCCTACTCCCGGGCAAAAATGAGTTCCAGCCAGCAGTGTTCTACGACGATGAAATTGCGCCGCTACGCTAAACATTATGCTTGCTCTACAAATATCTCCTTCGTTTTGTTCGTTTCTAGTTTTGCCGCGGCTAAGTGCGGCGTTTCGAACGTCTAGCACAAAAATATCTGTAAAATATCCAGAAGAGGTATTTTCTAAATCTTCAGGCAGTGCAGAATCTAATGTATCTAAAATCATGACGTCTATAATACTTCAGCCATGATGGAAGGCGAAAATTCAAACACATGTATTTTTTTTTTTTTTTTTAAAAAAAAAAAAAAAAAAAAAAAAAAAACTGCTTTGGCCAGTATGGAATGGCTTACAAGCCTAACCATTTTGACCCAAAGCCTGACCAAAAAACTTTCAGTACATTTCTCTATTCTAGAAAAATCCACAATGTCCGTCTACAGTGGTCTTACCGTTCTTTGTGCAAAGTCGATGAAATTGGTCAAATCCAAGTCCGTCCTGTACTGTGCAATGGAGCGCTCCACAATCTCATCCACAGTTCGGTAAAACTGAAAATGGTGAAACATTAACATAAGGAGAATATGAAGAAATTTCCAACAAACGCAAAAAACGCCATTTTGTTACTGTTTAGAATCGTTCTCTTTCCTGGTTGCCTGGTTTTATAAGGTTCAACACAATCTAATAAGCAGATAATAAAGTGAAAAATAACAGCGTTGCTGTTGAAACCCCTCAGCCAGAGTCAAGTTATCATTCACCTTTCACTCAGCATGGTGACCTTGACCTTTGACCTTTTGACCCCAAAACCAATCCCAACTTGCCTACTCCCAAGGGCAACCCCCTACCAAAGTTAGACACCAAAATCTCATTTCTAACTCAAGTTATCGTCCGGACACCATTTGCCTTTAACTCACCATGGTGACCTTGACCTTTCACCTTTTGACCCCAAAACCAATTCCAACTTGCCTACTCCTAAGGGCAACCCCCTACCGAAGTTACAATCCCAAACAACATTTCTAACTCAAGTTATCATCCGGAAACTAAGCTGCCCGGACAGACGGACGGACGGATGCCGTAGGCGATGACAATATACCCCTCGAGCCTCTCGGCTGAGGGGTAAAAATGAATGTTAGAAACAGCTGTTATATTGTTTTTATTCTTTAAACTATGATAAACATGCAATTTTTTCTCACTTTTTTCCAATGGATTTACACTGTATTTCTTTTTTCTTTTTGGTGGGGGGGGGGGGGTTGGGGGTGCCTAACCATCCATCCACCTGCAAAAAAAGGAAACTTATACAGGGTGAGTAAAGAAAAGCAGAACCAAAACCCCAAAAAACTATATTTAAAAAAAATATGTAGCACCAAAAATAATAATGACTGGAAAGCCAATTTCATAAGGTATATGAAATATATTTTCTGGGGTTTGGGTTCGCTTTTTTTTACTCACCCTGTACAGTCAAGAATTAATGTAGAAAAGAAATGAAAACTCACACCGCGACGGTAGTCAAATGCCAGGATTCCTGCCACTGCTTCCAGTATGACGATAAGGAACATGAACAAAAGGAACTACAAAATTATAACGAAAAACAAATACACAAATCATTAAAAAGCAGTATGAACAATTCAATGATGCTTTGTTAACCTTTTTACACTCTGATATCAATTTGTTTAAGTTGTGATGATGAAAAATGATAAGCAGTAAATGGTATGATTTTCATGGATTTCAGGAAACTTTGCAGTCTAATACTAACTAAACATCATACATGTGCGACGGAGCAAATTATAACTGTTCAATTCTCCGTCACATGGCAGGCAATATTTTTGGGCCGCTAGCACAAGGGAATGCACACACTAAATTTTTTTTGCACATTAACATTTGCTTAACTGGACAACCATATTTTTACAAAGAAATGTAAAAATAAGAGGGGCGCCATGCAAATGGTCTTTTTAAGAATATAGGGCCTTTGAAAGTAGAGAAGTTGTTTGCTAAACTGATATAATAATACAATATATAATTTTGCTTGATGTTCGTGAAAATACTGATTTTATGTCTTCACTATGCTAGGGGACTGGTACGACCGTCCAAAGTCGAAATTCGAATAAAAGCGGGAGTTCTAGCGCCCCAGTTACTGGGTCTACTGTTACCCAACTTACAAACAACAGCAGACAGCAGTTCTCTCTGAGCGCTCCCAGGAAGCCAGTGAAACCCAGGATGAAGCAGACACTACCCACGACGATGAGAACGATTGAATACCCGGTGAAGATGTCCTGCTGGTTAGACTGGATGTGCGTGGAGTTCTGTCCCTCAATCATGGCCCAGATTTGGATGTGATTGGTGTTCTGTCTCTCAATCAAGGCCCAGACGCCGATGATAATGAGACCGATAGAAAACACCTGAAATGGGGGGAGTAGATATGACATTCGGGCGATTCACAATGCAGTGCGCCACCAAGAGTTTGCCATGGAGAGTCAATATTTCAAGTTTACGGTCGACAAAACATGGCCCATTTGAATTAGTGTCTGCAGACAATTTGAGTAAATTTTTTATAGATTGGGGCATAGCATTCTGCCGACTTACAAAAAACACCATTATTGATAAAGAGAAAAGAAAAGGGCAAACAGATACTCGAATCAAAACCTTACAAAACTACTGACTGGAAAAACTCGCAAATTTGTCGACCATCTCCCACAATGCACTGGGAAACTGTTCAAAAATTACCAAAAAAGTGTCATTTTATTGAGAGAAGTCTCCTTTAGGTTGACAATGTCATTTTTTAGGAATAATACAAATTCTTGATTTTAATATGATCGAATCAAAACAGGGGCCCTACACTACCTAGCCCCACATGTAAGGCCTCCATATTGCTGCGCTGTATGAAATACGGAGGCCACACAAGTGGGGCTATACACTACCAAAAAGTACCATGACTAGGCGGGTTGAGCGCAATTTGAGTCCCCCGCGCAAGTTTAAACCTGCGCATACGCAAGTTTAAACTTGCGCGTGCATTAATTTCCTTGCTACAAATTGCGCACGCAAGTTTAAACTTTGCGCGCTACATAGATTTTCCCTATGCACGCAAAGCCGCTAAACTAATTTTTTTTTCTGGTAAACTCAGGCAGATATGTAACATTATTTTTAAAGCAGATTTTTCTCCGATTAATAGCACCACTGTGCTGCGTGAGACAATGCCTTTTTTGAAACATTTTATTAACAGTATTATGCTAATGAGGTTGACTGTGTAGAGGATCAGAGATAAGGGGTGGTAATGCGAACAATTTATGCACTTAATTTGCATCCCCATGTGTATTATTGTTTATGGCTCATTAGGATTTTTGTTTAATAAACAACATATTTATTCATTAATTCGAATTAATTGATTAAATTAATAATTTAAATTAATTAATTAAATCATTAATAAATTTATTTACTTTTTTATAATTACCATTTTGCATAGCGTTTTTAAGTTAAAGCATGTAAATATTAAGATAAATGATTGAGCCTGCAAATGAAATAATTGTTAAAGTAATAAATTACATTAATTAATTAAATTAGTAATGAGTTCATTAAAAAAAAAAATCAAATTATGCATTTTTTAAGTGTACACAGCACTCGAAATCTTATGCAAAGTATTTTTAAAAACAAAATGAATTATCGTACCGTCCAATTAATTAATTGCCGGTGCTAAATTAATTAAACTAGTATTTTTTTTTAGAATAAGGCAGAATAAAAAAAAAACATGTTTCTCGTCCGGGGTTTTTGACAAAAGGGAGGAAGCGGGGCTTTTTATATTTTATTTATTTATTTTTTTCAAGATGGCCCGTGGCCGCCATTTAAAAATTTCCTGCAACCGTTGGTGTTCCACTGTTCAAAGACACTTTGAAAAATGAAAGACAAGTTGGACAAGAGAACTGAACATATTTATGATGTCATTTAGAGTTGTATTGGTATTGGTATTTATTTTCCGATGAATTTGTGGACTTTTTCTGTGTTTTTTTACTACATTTTTCAAAAATAAAAAATAATATAAAAATCAAGGCGGCCTCCAAAAAGTAAGCCGGCGGGGACGAGAAACATGATATTTTTTTTACTTCGCCTAAGTACTTTAATTTAAAGCATTTAAAAAATAATGTAAATGATTACTATAACGTCAAAACTTGAACAATTGAAAGGATCATACTAATCATTCTTTTTACGTAAAATGTAATGGGTTACCTCTAACTTCTAAGAAATATATGATTTATTTAAATTTTAGAATATAACACGAAAACATGCTTGAGGACCATTCCAAATTTAGTTCAAAAAAAGTAGGTTCACGACCTCCCACAACCACAGATTTTAATCATAACAATTAGCAATGTTCATCATGTCTACTCCTAGAACTATGAGGCTCCGCGTGAGCGGAGCTCACGCGGAGCCTCATAGTTCTAGGAGTACATCATGTCCACGTTCTTTTTTTCCAAATTGTGACTAGGCCTGGCTATAGAGATTGGCTGTCCGGAAAGTGGGCCACGGCACGGTTGCGTTGGTAGAATATCAACTTTCACCGACTGTGAGTGGGCGATAAATTATATTCAATTCAATCATGGAGCTATAAAAAGTGTTTCTAAAAAAATACTTACCCATAATAAGAAGTTGAGGACGAAAAGTGTATACTTAATACACGGATTGATGTGACTTTTGGCCAAGGGGCTGCCTTCGTTCATTTTGGAGCCGGAATCTAAAAGATCTTGTCGACAGAAAAATGATACGCTATGGTTCCCGTTTTACTATAGCGCAACAGCTAGCTAGTATATCTAGCAAGCGGCGCTATTATATAGGATCTTTGATATTAACATTAAGGCATAAAAAAAAAACATTAATCGCAGTGCTAGTGAACCCGGACCCGGACCCACGTCACCGGGTGAAAGTGGGTCAACCGATTCTTTCAATGGGGCCGGGGAAAGCGTGGGTTGAACCACATTCCACATAACACAATGACATAAGGACGTCAAACAATTCGGATTAAAAACTCGACCCAGTAAAATGAAATTACGGGTAAAAATAAGACAAAAGCTGCCATATATGTTTAACATGCCTCAGCAATACAGACATTTATTTGCTGGTTCCAGTGGCGGTTCTATGGGGGGCTAAGGAGGGCTTTAGCCCTCCCAAAGTTCTGTCTACCCCCCCCCCCCCAATTCCATTACAAAAAATGCACTAGCAAAATGTAAGAATTTGACGTACATTGGAACGGTCTCCCCCTAAAATGAGAAGGGTGCATTTGTACACTTTTAGTTAATATACTGTGCCTGATTGTAGGATTTTATCAGCGCTCCCCATTGAAAATATGGCACGAGGCCCCCCCCCCCCTCCCCCTCCCTTTCCCTCCTCCTCCCCCACTAGAGGCCCTAAACGTCCGGAGAAAATAAGCTGTCTACATTTCAGCACGCCTCCCTGAAAAAAATAATTCTGGATCCACCTTGCTTGCCCCCCCCCCCCCCAAAAAAAAAATTGGCTCTAGAACCGCGCCTGGCTGTTTCATCATTGAACAATTTGTAATGGGTCATTATTCATTTATTCAACTTTATTGTGAAGTTTCCAGTATGTACGCAAATGCATTAATTTCTTTCAACAACGGTTCATGTGTAGCACCCAAGCTATATGATATTCCCCAAGCATTTTGGAGGATTGATACATTTTACTTTCAAATTTTCAATGACACATGACCAAAAAGCTACATTTGTATTAAAACTAAGCTTCAGATGTATATAGTGTAATGTAGATACGTTTGTACGATATTGTGTAGGGAATGATCATACCTGTATATATTTGTTAACGTTTGTTACAGTGCAACCGAGAAACCTATTTTAACGCGTTCCGTGTGTTTATTGTGCCGTGCGAGTTGCATGTTTTTTTTATGAGATACAGAAGGTATACGTTACCCCGCATCGAATGGATCCGTCTTAAAGTTTTTAACCAATAACGTATTCCCGCGTAGACTTTCCGCAGCCGGCCACTTACAACCTAGGCGTAGTCGAGTCGCAAAAACCCATCCTATACGTTTTGTACATAGGCCATGGTAATTGTTATAGAAAGTGCATCTTCATCGTTGAACAAAACCGCACCAATTAGTAGACAACAGATCGTATTGTATTGAACCAAATGCAGCGTTTTAGGACTTTTTTCCATGTTGTGAAGTGAGTGAATTTTGTTGAGAGAGGGAGAAGACATTTTAGACCTGATCAAGAGACAATCTAGAGTGAAGGTGGGAGAGAGAGTGATCGTGTTTCAAGGGCGGATCCAGAACACAATTTCGGGGGGGGGGGGCCAAAAAATTTTTTGGTCCCCCCAAAAAGTGGGTCAAAAAATTACGGCTTGGGGTTCGGGGCCCGCTTAAGGGCCCCGAAATTTTTTGGGATGATGCTCTGTGGTGCGATCTGAGGCAATTTCTGACCACCTTAACCAATGTTTTTTGAGGAAAAGATGGTGGTGTACTCATTGCCTGCCTTTATTGCGATGTCACATAAAAAAAAAAAAAAATTGGTTTCGTTTTGGGGGGGGCCATGGCCCCCTTTGGCCCCCCCCCCTGGATCCGCCCTTGTCGTGTTTGCCAGACCGGTTTCAGCTTGCCCTGCACCTGAAATCTGATGACAGCAGATTTAGCTTTTGGATCAGTATCAGTTTGATCCTGCGGGAAAACGGAAAGTTCAGTTCCGTTTCCCAGAATTTGGCAAATCCAGGCCAAATTCTAGCGTCATAGCGTCCTGGTCATCTTGACATCTCATAGCAACCGTCCACCTCCCCAGGTATTCGCACAGCTAAATTACCGTAAGTGTTGATCTATTGAGTTTTGTATAAATCTTTATTAACGGAGTGATCTTTAAGATTGATGAAGTTGATTTGAAATGAAGATTGGATTGATCTTTAAAAGTTATTATTTACTAGCTTGATTTTGAAACGACCAAAACAAGTCAAAGATCGTAAAAATGTAGAATTTGGATCAGTAACAACAAATCTTGAATTTGACGTTAAGAATTAGTTTGAACATGAGAATTAGGATTGAAGAGTTTGATAACGGAAAAGTCAGCTATTATGATTGAGAATTTCGAAGTAAGGATTTTAGTATACCTACATGAGATATTTCTTGAGGATTTGGAAAGCAAACCAGATCATGTAGAGATGGTAGGGATGTATAAATTTGTGTATTACGAGAAAACTCGAAAGGTTTTGGATCTTATATTTATTTTAGATGCCATATTGAGTGATCCGTCGGCAGTAACACCGACTGGAGAGGAGTCTACCATTGACTAGCAGCAGCCGTAGACACTGAAGCAAGATACTGACGTAGCGTGTATGCAGACCAGTCCTGCAACCTAGTGGGCAACTTGTGGCTCAGCATTAGTTTGGAGAGTATCAAAAATAAGTTTGATTAAATCTGTGAGTCACCCGAAATAAGTATAACCGGTGCAGTTTGGAAAACTTAGCGTAACACAGAAAAAACAAGTTCTTAATATAATTGAAATTAGTTTGTGAACGAATAAGAATACACTGGAGAGAAACCAAGCATTTAACCATTTGACTTTGTTGGAAATAATAATTTTGAGTTGAAGTGAACTGAAGTGAAGATAAGAGTTTTATCGACTTAATTGAAGTTAGAGGAATTGAATTGTAAGATATATTTGCTGTGTATATGTAAAGAAGAAGTGGTGATTTTTATTTTTTTATTTTAAGTATATTTGAAGGAAAGTAAGAAGTTGTTTTATTCCCGTCTTTCATTGTCTGTTGGTGTGTCCATAGGATCCGGGGTTACCATTCCTCTTATACATTAAAGATATAATTTAGCCAAATTCTGGAGTGGTGACAATGTTAAAAGTCATTCTGCATTGTGATTTTCTTTTACATTATTTATTTAATACTTCATTCTTACCTTTATTTAAATAGTGTAGAAGACGCTGGATAACCTTATTAAAGAAAAAGACGGACACAAGTTGTTGTCTTGCAAAGTTCTTTATTTGCTACTCTGTCTACTGATTTCAGAAGTGTACTACATATGCATTTACATTTTCTACTAGTGCATAGCCACAATCATGTGTACATAAAAAAAAACAATTTCGTGGACACATATGCAACCAGACCAAAATTGATAATTTGAAAATTTAGTAATTACAAACCTGTTGAAATAAAGGACAACCAATCTGAAACAGAATTGCCGCATGACACCAATTTTTAATATTTGTCAAAGCAGTCAAATAAATTTTGTTCAGAATTTGAGGGTGTTAACGACTGACATTGTGTTTTGATAAAAAAAAATCAAAAAAAATCAACGTTTGAAAATATCACCTTCCGGACTGATGCAATTAAGCCAAGACGATACATGATCGAGGTTGTGCAAATACAATGCAGCATGAAAAAGTCCATGAATTAATATTCCCCCTTTATTATGAATGTAACAGTGCGTATTGAGGCAAAGTATACATCATGTACATGTACACATGTATACTCATTCATTAATTGTAAGGACCACACTCAGGTTAAACGATAGTTATGAAGACTAAAAATGCCTTGGGGACACTCGAAAGTTCCCAAAACTCTGGCCAAAATTCTCCTAACAATAGAAAAGTTCCCCACAAAATGGTTCTGCTAACACGTACATGTACAATATATATATCAAGCGAGCAAGGTACAGCAGATGAGCACAGCTACATATGTATAAATATGCATTCTTAATTCCCGATATTACACCATATAAAACTTCAGGTTGGTGTTTCAGAGTCACGTCAAACCAAACTGTTCAAAGTTTAAATTTGACGTTTGACGTTTGAATTTTAAATTTGACGTTTGAAAGTTGCGAGTGACTGCACAAGAAAGATACGGAAAATGGAAAATTGATAAAACAAATTCTATATGGATCGCCTTGGGTGTCTCTAATACATTTTGGATGGACGTGACTCCGGAACATCAGATTGAGACATACCTTAAAAATTTCAAAATTGTTACATTTTATATAAAATAGAAATTGCAAACTAATATAAAAACATACCAGATATATATACATAAACCCTGCACTTTAAAATGTAATTCTTAAAAGAGTACAAATCTACATGTAGATACATTGGCTGAACATAACTGAAAGATGAAAAAATACATCCAAAATCTGAACCCAAATTAATAAAAACCCATTATTGTAATGAATAATATAAATATACTGAAAGCCCAAGTGTAAATGTAACATGAACAAGCTTAAAAAAGAACTGCTTGAAACTAGTAAATTTCGTCTAACATTTCCGAATATAAACTTTGATACATGTAAGTACACAAATTGAGATAAGATAATAGAAATAAATCGTGTAAATTATTAGATTACAGAGGATGAAAGACCAAAGGTAGCTTTAAGTACTGCAATACATTATCGTTAAGTACACAATATGGGAATTTGATAAGGCGATAAAATATGGAAAAGTCAACGCTGGAATACTAAATGATGAAAGGCATTACGGTAAAATACATGTATAGTTGACTCTTGTTAATACAAACTCAGCCAGACTTAACCAAAATGTTCGTTATATCCGAATTTTGTACTAAGAGAAGCGTAAGTCCCATTCATTGTACACATAAATGCACATTTTGGACCAAGGCTTTATGTTTGCTATATTACCAGAATTTGTATTAAGGCCAAAAAACAAAAGTCTCCGGTTTCTGGTATGGAGCTTGCCCTAAAAGTGGTGCAGCGACGCAGTTTTTTCCCCCTACTTTTTTCTCCTTCTTCAAATGTCGAATGATGTTGCAGATGATGCTTCGATCCCCTTAAAACTCTCAAAAATATCCTTCAGCGTGGAGCTTGAGGTGACCTCAGTAAGGCCATAAAGGCTCGAGAATTCTGCATCCACTTATGATCTCGACCGACACGAACATTTTTCCGGGAAATTTGGATAGTCAAGGCAAAAAAAAGAAGAGAAAACGGTGACGTCAGACCATACAGCGACATCGACATCATGCAGGGCTGGTCGTAAGTCTGCTCCCTTACATATTGCGCTAATTAAAAAGCGTTTACAGGTTCCAGATACACGACCATCGCTCCGTCAGTCTGGCTTCCAGACGCACAATTACAAAATTACAATGCTGTCTGCAAATGGTGCCCGACTAAATTAAGTGCAGAATATATGGGAGCCCAGAGAGGCCACATAAAGCTTATACAATGTACTTGATCGTAACCCCATCTAAAAACATGTTAAAATTGTGCAGCAGCAGGATTCCAGTCAAACCAGTGAGTTTGACCATTTTGTGAATTCATCTTACTGTACATTAAAAAAAAAAACCTTTTTAATTTTGCCGATGCGCATGGCTACGGCGATGCGCACGCAGACCAGAAACCAGAGACTATTTGGGGGGCCTAACCGTGGTTGTATTAATGAGAGTCAACTGTATTGCGATACACTGCATATGATTTCATCCATGATTTTGTTTTGATGGTACGACAAATGTCCAAGCTCGCATGGTTTGGAACTTGAACCCACTACATGTACCTCCTGCTTTCAAGTTTGAATGTCTTAGCCTCAAACAACTGAGCAAGCCAGTACTGGCCATCTGGTTTCAAAACCATAACTAACAGGTACATGTAGTTCAGATAAAGAAACATGTAAAGGTCAGCTAGAGGTCGCGACCTAGTCCAAGCCCGGACATTGGGAGCTTGTGACAGTATTATTATTTTCTCTTCACAAGTAAAGAGATGCCAGTAACTGGAAAAAAAACTGATATAAATTTGCATCACTTGATCCAAAACTGTTCACAGAGGTACTTGTAGAAATAAAATATTGAAAGACGGGAGGTTTTGCTAGAACTATGATACACCATGCATGCAGCTGATGAACGTCAAATGTTGAAAGACAGAAGATAATATAAATGTAAATATAAATGTAATAAATGCTGAAAGGCAGTTGGTGTTCATACAAAATCAATTTGATATTTTAAAAAGTGAAAAAGTCTGGCATTATGAGGTATTAGAAGACCGAAGAACCCAACAAAGGATGTATTTTTTCTGAACGTCCACTAATACAGAAAACGACTTCAAAGTCGCTGACAGATTTAGGTTAACTGTTGTGACTTTAAAGTAAGTTTGATCACGAAATAATATCTCAATAAAATCCTAAACCTTCTAGGGTATTTTGGCCTGAAATAAGATCTTCCAAACAAGAAACAATAGGTCAACTCACCCCCCCCCCAGCAGCCTCCAAGGCTGCCCACCACAGAGTTGCCAGTTTATGCAATGGCATTGACTTTCCAACACAAAAAGGTCCCACAGAATTTTATACCTGTTGCAGTGTAGGGCGGTCCAGAAATCTTTCACAAAATGGTTTCTTTTGCCAAAAAATGGAGATATACAAGAATTTATCACTACATTGAATTGAAGTTATTTAGCATTTTTTTCAACAGTTTAGGGGAGAGCACTTTTCAATATCTGATCTACCAAAGTCACTTAAGGCCGATTCGTGCTCATACGGAAATACGAATGCTTGTTTGTGACGTAATCACAACTATTTGCCCTAGTACCAAAACTATCAAAATTTGAATACATCTCGACTCTGCCAATATTTGGAGCCATTATTTTGTAACATGAAAACTGTCTGTCAATCTTGCAATGCGACAAATAAGAATAAACATGTGCTGAAGAACGTTTGGGTTGCTATACATGTAGTTACCGGCAACTGAATACCTCGGCTACCAGGGGAGCATTTTTAGGCAAAATTGTTGATGCCTCGTTTCTTGCACTCATGGTAGCGCCTGCACTCTTGCTCAATCTGCCTGCACAGAAGGAAAGCTAACAGCATGACAAGCAACTGTAAAAAGAGAAGGAAAAACAATGGTTAGTTGAGTTAGCTTTTTAAAAAAGGTTCTGAAAAATGGGGTCTGAGATATGCACCTTTTTCTCTCAGATTAAAAAACAAGGTCCGACTCTGAAAAACCTCAAGCCAGTGTCAACAGAGGGCGCTCTTTCAAAACCTCATTGGAGTTTGAATAGAAAAACTCTCCAAGTCCTGAATATGGAGTTGGATAATGCTAGTCAAATGAACAGGTACAAACAAATCTGACATGTCATTCTTTTACCACAGAAACTGATCATCCTGGAATTCAGCAATTTCTTTGTAAATATAGAGAGCATGCATTTTCCCCCCATATTTTTAAGGGATAATTTTCTCAGTCCTAAGAATGCCAGAAAATCCTGGGGCCAATGTTATGAAGCTGTAAGCACAGACAGTATTTGCTCATCCAATCAGGGCAGGTTACCAGCTTAAGACTTATTGAATGTTTATGGCTTGTAAGTGGTTCTCGGCTGCATTTTGCTTAGCATACAAGTTTGGTAGGAAGTATTTTCTGCTTAATAAAACCACGAAACTGGGCACTAGTCAAGTAGGTTTAAGTGAAAGTTCCATGCGTATTTTTTCCTCCAGCGATACAAGTCTTTTGGTGTTTTTTTTGGAGAAATGAACTAAAGTGTGGGTTTTTGCTGGTGTGGGGGTGTCTGGCAAGGAGCCAGGCCAGGGTTGGGCTGGTGGCCGGGGTTTGGGGATGGATGTGGGGGTGGGGGGTTGTGGGGGGAGGTGGTGGGGAGGTTGATTGGGGAGGGAGCAGTTGATGGGGGGGGGGGGGAAGGGTCTTACCTGGAATGCAGCCACACCAAAGACAGTCAGCCCAACAATGTAACTCTTCTGGTTGACATAGACCAGGAACTTATCCACGCACCCTGCAGTGTAGATCTGGCCTGACACATCGGCAGGCACCTGAAAAATTTTACAACAAATGTGTTAAAACTGTGCTTCATCACATGTACGTCTCTTTTTTTTTTTCATCTGCAAGGCACAGTTCAGTTGTCAGGTGGTTATCTGCACTTGTAGAAGGAGGTTGTGGGTTCTAATCTCACCCAAGTAGCTTTCAATTTTTTTTTTTATCATAGACTCTTAGGAAGCATGTGATTATAAGGGAGGCAAGTGAATTTTGATATTTTGATATGTAGGGGAACCTCACCTGTAAGGCGTTCTGGCAACATTAAATCTATGTAGGGGAACCTCACATGTGAGGCGTTCTGGCAACATAAAATCTATGTAGGGGAACCTCACATGTGAGGTGTTCTGGCATCATAAAATCTATGTAGGGGGACCTCACATGTGAGGCGTTCTGGCAACATAAAATCTATGTAGGGGAACCTCACCTGTGAGGCATTCTGGCAATATAAAACCTATGTAGGGGGACCTCACATGCGAGGCGTTCTGGCAACATAAAATCTATTAGGGGAACCTCACATGTGAGGCGTTCTGGCAACATGAAATCTATGTAGGGGAACCTCACATGTGAGGCGTTCTGGCAACATAAAATCTATGTAGGGGAACCTCACCTGTGAGGCGTTCTGGCAACATGAAATCTATGTAGGGGAACCTCACATGTGAGGCGTTCTGGCAACATAAAATCTATGTAGAGGAACCTCACATGTGAGGCGTTCTGGCAATATAAAATCTATGTAGGGGAACCTCACATGTGAGGCGTTCTGGCAACATAAAATCTATGTAGGGGAACCTCACATGTGAGGCGTTCTGGCTACATAAAATCTATGTGGGGGAACCTCACATGTGAGGTGTTCTGGCATCATAAAATCTATGTAGGGGGACCTCACATGTGAGGCGTTCTGCCAACATAAAATCTATGTAGGGGAACCTCACATGTGAGGCATTCTGGCAATATAAAACCTATGTAGGAGAACCTCACATGTGAGGCGTTCTGGCAACATAAAATCTATGTAGGGGAACCTCACATGTGAGGCGTTCTGGCAACATAAAATTTATGTAGGGGAACCTCACATGTGAGGCATTCTGGCAATATAAAATCTATGTAGGGGAACCTCACATGTGAGGCGTTCTGCCAACATAAAATCTATGTAGGGGGACCTCACATGTGAGGCGTTCTGCCAACATAAAATCTATGTAGGGGAACCTCACATGCGAGGCGTTCTGGCAACATTAAATCTATGTAGGGGAACCTCACATGTGAAGTGTTCTGGCAACATAAAATCTATGTAGGGGAACCTCACATGTGAGGCGTTCTGGCAATATAAAATCTATGTAGGGGAACCTCACATGCGAGGCGTTCTGGCAACATAAAATCTATGTAGGGGAACCTCACATGTGAGGCGTTCTGGCAATATAAAATCTATGTAGGGGAACCTCACATGTGAGGCCTTCTGGCAACATAAAATCTATGTAGGGGGACCTCACATGTGAGGCGTTCTGGCAATATAAAATCTATGTAGGGGAACCTCACATGTGAGGCGTTCTGGCAACATAAAATCTATGTAGGGGGACCTCACATGTGAGGCGTTCTAGCAATATAAAATCTATGTAGGGGGACCTCACATGTGAGGCGTTCTGGCAACATAAAATCTATGTAGGGGAACCTCACATGCGAGGCGTTCTGGCAAAATGAGACAGAACTTGGCAGCGGTCAAAATAAAGGTTCCGCAAGTATTAGGAAAGAGAACAATTTTTCCTTACAATACGGTTTGTTGCACTTTCAAACAGTATTGGACACTCCGTTGACAAGTTATGGCTGTTTAAAGTTCGCATATATACTGAGAAAAAGGCCTTTAAAGTTTCGATTTATGAATACATGAAAATGAAAAATGCCAATTGTTTTTCCTGAACCAAAAAACACTTTTATTCCACAATTTGTATACTATTTTTTTTTAAAATATGTGTAGTAGACATAACAAAGATTGCAAATATCAATAAATCTGAAAATCTGAAAATCACGCCCATTTGGGTTTTCGCCATAGAGCTATATTAAATTACTAGAGCGCTGACTTCGTGTACAAAGTAATGCCTGCTGGGCGCATCCATGTTTGTGCACAAACCTATGGAGACCTAGAAATTTTGTATGGCTTTTGTACGGCTATTTGCATATCTGCGTTTGTATTCCATACCGGTGCGTTATCGAAGCTGATTCGCCCAAAACCAAAACGCACGATCAGCAAATGAGCGTGTCATTTTGCTTTACGTAAACAGCGCAACGCGTGCGCGTATGTGCTGCAGAATGCGGTTCAAAGACGTTCAATGACGCGCTTAAGTTGTCTGCGTATGTTCTACTTGCGCATTGCATGTAGAGTACACTTTTAAAATTCAATCCATCCGATTTCATTATGTTCTACAAACACGCATATAAATTCAAAATGTCTGCGCCCAGACCGGCTTCAAAGCGTCTCCGCGTGCAGAATGACAAGTTAGCGTTCTAGTAATTTAATATAGCTCTATGGTTTTTGCATTTTAACTCTACCATGTTCTGAGTGCCAAACCCGCACTGTGTGTTGATGATTTCTAAACCCCCGTTAGCATCCTTCGTTTCGACACAGCATGAGTACGGTACCCCACATCTCTCTGGGCTGGGGTTGGTCTCGTTGCAGTTGAAGTAGCGATTCAGAGACCAGTCATTGTACCCTTTGTCGCCACCGCAACACTCCAACTGCAAGATTCACACAAACCAGACAAAATAAAAGCCTGTATTATTATTATTATTATTATTTTTTTTAATACAACGTTTGAAGTTTACCCTTGTTTCCATTGATTTTATTTACATGTACAATTTTTTGAATTGCCATGTTAAGGGCCTTTGTGGTTTTTAATAAAAAATTTAAAAAATGTTGGCTAATAAAATTGTCCATATTCCTGAACCAAACTGTGGTGTCATCCTAGGCAGAGACTCCAGTGTACAGTTGCTTCAGCATCAAACCTTGCAAGAATTTGGGGGTTGTTTAGGGTATTTCAGTTCAGTTCAGTTCATTTGTTTTCCACTTATTCACTTCATTGGAAAAAACAGTCCATGTACATGTAATTATGAAACTTTAATTAAGCAACAAGTGGAGGAGGTCTCCAAGAAAGCAGAGCTTGTAAACCGGAGATCCCCTTAAATTGTGTACTGACATACTGTGCATAATGACAATAAACGTACACAATATTTAAGTTGTTTTAAGTTAATGCTACACATAAGGAGATATGGGACAAACACTGCAAGACAACATCAAGAGGCTGACAATAAGCCATTTGCGAGTTAAATTCGAATAAAATCTGGAACGCTGACTCAATCCAATGTTTTGCACATTTTAACTTTGCATTCTCCCGACCAAAGAGACTGTTACTACATCACGTGATTCAGGGCAAGCCTTATGCTAGCAACACCCAGCTCTGGCATGGTCTGGTGTCTTTGTGCCATTCTCACCCATTTTGAGCGATGTATTGATGCTGAGCGTCTCTTACGTAACTATGCAAGAGCTTGCCCCGAATCATGTGATTAGCAACAGTGTCTTTGGTCTGGAGAATTCAAAGTTAAAATGTGCCAAGCATTCTGAGCAAGTCAGTGTACCAAATGTTATTGAAATGTAAATCCCAAAGGGTATAGGTTACTCGCAAATGGCTTATTCCGTTCCGTTCATCATTTGTGAAGATGACATAGAAGCAACAAGACCCTTCTCACGAGCAGTATGGAGTAATAGAAATGTAGCCAAAAAAAGGCACTTTTTTAGAAAATTTAATCCAAAATGGGTGTTTCGTTATTTTATAAAAATTCACATAACGGAGCCTCCTGAAGAAGGTCAGAGCATACTGACCGGAACGTCGAGTTTATACCTCTGGTTCTTTTCAGAACCATTCTCTTAGTTGAGAAATTATTCGCACATGGTGTTTCCGCAAACCTTTCTTTTTTTAGTATATCCACCATGCAAAGCCTCAAATCTTACTCACATATACAAGGACAAATATACAAAGACAAGGACAAAGTTTTGGAGAAGACGGAATAGCAAACTAAATGTTGAAAATATTTTAAGTTGAAAATTTCCTCTTTTTTTTTATAATCTTGTTTAAACAAAAAACAAAAAAAACCTTAAAACCTGCTTGGGCCAGTAAGGAATGGTTTACAAGCCCAAGAGGCCAGTACAGAAAACTTTGCACCGTAAAGCCTTATCAAAAAACTTTGTGTACATTTCTCTATTCTAGAAAAATCCACAAATGTCCGTCTACAGTGGTCTTACCGTTCTTTGTGCAAAGTCGATGAAATTGGTCAAATCCAAGTCTGTCCTGTACTGAGCAATGGAGCGCTCCACGATCTGATCCACAGTTGCGTAAAACTGAAAAAAGGTAAAACATTAACATAAGGAGAATGTGAAAAAATTTCCAATAAACGTGACAAATGCCATTTTGTTACCGTTTAGAATTCTGCTCTCACCTGGCTGCCTGGTTTTATAAAGTTCAACACAATTTAATAAGCAGAAAATAAAGTGAAAAATGAATGTGCAAACTTTGACAAACGTGCAATTTTTTCTTGCTTTTTTTCCAATGGATATACACTATATATTTTTTTGGGGTTGCTGGGGGTGGGGGGGTGCCTAATCATCTGTCCACCTGCAAAAAAGGAAACTAATACACATAAAGGATGAGTCAAAAAAAGCCGAACCCAAATTACATTTCATATTTTAAAAAAAACCCAGTGTAGCACCAAAAATAATGACTGGAAAGTCAATTTCATAAGGTACTTTTAGATGGAAAAAATGACTGAAAGTAGTCAATCCATTCAGAAAATATCACTTTTAACAGTGTTGTAGTACTCGTACTCGTACTCTGTTTTCGTACTCGAGTACTACTCAAGTACTTTTTTTTTCAAAGTACTCGTACTCGAAATGACGGTACTCGTACTCGGGCAGCAAAGTACTCGTACTCGACATGTCGAAATTGTACTCGATCATCAAAGTACTCGTACTCGAATAGCAGCACTCGGGGGAAAAAATGTTATAGCTTCACTTACCATGGCCTTATTTTATAGATACTTTCAGTTTGAAATGGTTGATTGGCTTGATGTGAAATCGAGATTTCCTGACTTTCTTATGTGCATGTCTGGACAAACACATTTAACAGCTTGCCATGAGTGGGCCTGTATATTGGTCTGACTGGGCCTGGGCCAATAATGCACAACGAACCATTTGCCGTATGGCCGTATTCGGAAATGCGAGTACTTGTACTCGTACTCGGAAGTACAAGTACTCGTACTCGGAAGTACAAGTACTCGTACACCCGTTCTTGTACTCGGAGGTACTCGGCAACTTAAGTACTCGGCAGTACTCGGTACTCGGAAAAAAGTACTTGACTACAACACTGCTATTTAAACACACTGACCCTAAAACCTGTCTTGTCCAAAAAAATGCGATTTCAAGAATCGTCGTCGCAATTGTCTGCAAACATCACCTGGGATAAAATCTCAGTTTAAACGTTAAAAATATTCAACAGAATCCCTTTGAAGGCCTGTCCATTATTAATCATAACAATATGATTTATAAATCTACTTTAAAAAAAAAAAGTACATTTTATAAATCATATTGTTTGCCTAACCAGGGTTGTTAATAAAGATACTGTGTACTACTGTTGGTGACAGTTGTTAAAACAAGCATTCTGTGTCAATTTCTTCATTGTTCCAAAACAGTCAAAACACATAACGAATTGCTTTTTTTGGGACGAGACAGGTTTAGGGTCATTGTGTTTAAATGGTGATATTCTTTGAACGGATTGAGCAATTTCAGTAATTTTTTTATCTAAAATTAGCTTATGAAAATGGCTTTACAGTCATTATTATTTTTGGTGCTACACATTTTTTTAAATATGAAATATATTTTCTGGGGTTTGGGTTCTGCTTTTTTTGACTCAACCTGTACAGTCCAGCATTAATGTGGAAAAGTAATGAAAACTCACACTGCCACTGTAGACAAATGCCAGGATTCCTGCCACTACTTCCAGTATGAAGATAAGGAACATGAACAAATAGAACTGCAAAATTAAAACGAAAAACAAATATACAAATCATTAAAAAGCAGTATGAACAATTCAATGATGCCTTGTTTACGTTTTTATACTCTGATATCAACTTGTTTAACCCTAAAAGGGCCGGGTTATTTTAACCATCTCTCAGCTGGGGGCGGGGGTCTCGGCCATCGCGTGACAAAAAATGTTGAAACTCGGTACATGCATGGAGCAACTCATCATGAACATACCATAAAAATTTCATGACTATAGGTCGAAGGGTTTTGGAATTATGGCTAATTAATTATTCATATGTACGAATGGTAATTCTGCTCTGTATACACAACGAATATGGGAACATTCAGCTTTCACGGCGCATAGCGCCGGAAAATCCTCGCTGCGCGGCAACCCTCGGTTCCGATTGTTATATTTTTGGTATCAAAAGATGCGCAAGGCTCGAGGCTAAAAAGTCATAACAGCTCCAGTCACAAAATAAACCTATTTTTTTGTAAGGCTATTGCGGAAAAAGTCGAGCCCCCCCCCCCCCAGCCCTTTTAGGGTTAAACGGAAAATACAACATTTGCAAACATCAAAAAATAAAACTACCAAATCATTTTGAAATACCTTGCTGGACTGTTAGTGAATGACAGTGTAAAGCATCCTGTAAAATCATGGCACCTGGTATACTGTCATTTTCAAGAAAAGTGGTATTTTTGTATAAATTTCCAACGCTGATCGGCCGATCAGCGTTGGAAAAAACTGGCTTTTTTTCAAATACTGGCCCTATGACGAACATGGAGTGCCGAGGGCGCCCTCTCTCCGACAAGTTAACCTCTGACTAATACAGGATTTTTTGAACTTTGACTGCTTTATTCTCATTCCTGTGTCGTGGGTGGACCACATGAGGTAAAAAGAACTGTGCTCTCCAAAAGATGAAGTGTCCTCAAACTTCCTATGGGTCTGGAATACTGAAATCATCAACCAGTGGTCTTCTGGTGTAAGGCTATCGGTATAGAGTGGTCTCAAAAAGATGGGAAAATGGGCAATAAAATGGATTAAAACTTGGCGTGACTGAACAATTGTGTAACTTGAGCGAAAAACTACGAGGACCACGAGAGGGCGCAATACTAGGTTATCGCAACTCACACTGCCAGGGGTGAACATAACACTCCCCCCGTGGTGATACCATCATCACAATGAATACAATACAAATACATGTAATAAGGTTACACTAAAACAGTAAAAACAGTTAATAACAAGCAGAACAGTAAATTTGAAAACAGCGAGTAAACACTTTATACGCGATGCCTACACGTCTAAGCAGCATCTGGTAGAGTCCAAGCTTCATGAGTTCCGCTGGACCATGGTGATCAGTCACTCCGAGGGAATCAGAAGAACCAAGTCGCTTATTGGCCGCAACAACGTCTTCTTCGTCAACTCACGGGCTGGTCGTAGAAACAGGCTCCTCTGGTCAGCGGCTACCATCTCCACGCTGGCTTTCCTGATGTGTCCGTCTCCACTTGCTTCAACGCCAACAACCTTGCCCAGAGGCCAGTCATTTCGCCGGGAGTCACATTTGACAATGACAACATCCCCTTCCTTCAGGTCTCTCTTTGGTTGCTGCCACTTCGCTCTATTCTGTAGTAGAGGTAGGTAGTCCTTCCGCCACTTGTCCCAGAACATATTGGATAGGTGCTGGACGCGTCTCCACTGGCTCCTCATGAGATCTTTGAGATCAAATGGTCCTTCTGGGGCTGTCACCTGCGATGGCTTCATCGTGAGCAGCATATTGGGCGACAGGTTCAGGGGTAGCTCTGGGGTGTCGCTGTCTGGCAGTAACGGTCGAGAATTGATTATGGCAGCGACTTCTGCCATAAGGGTTGTGAAAACCTCATGGGTGAGCTGGCTAGGCTTGACATCTCGCAGGATACCTTCTAGGATGCGGCGGGAAATGCCGATCATTCGCTCCCAAGCTCCACCCATATTCGATGCATGGGGAGGGTTGAAAACCCACTCGCAGCCACGGGTGAGTAGATACCTCTTGATAGGTTCCTTGTCTTGGAGCTGTTTTCCAATTTCATTACAGGCCCCAACAAAATTTGTGCCGCAGTCTGAACGGATCTGCCTGGCTGGACCTCTGATGGAGAAAAAACGTCTCAGGGCATTGATAAAACACGAGCTGTCCATCGCTTCCAGGATCTCGATGTGGACACCCCGTGATACCATGCAAGTAAACAGGGCAGCCCATCTCTTAGCACGACTTGTACATCCTCTGGTCTTTCTGCTGTTTACTTCAAATGGGCCGAAAACGTCTACCCCAACGAAGGTGAACGGTGGTGCTTCTGTGACTCTCTCTTCTGGGAGGTCGGCCATTATCTGGTCCTGACGCTTACCTCTCAGCCTCTTGCATATCACACAGTCTTGGATCACCTTGGATATCTGCCTCTGGCCACCAAGAACCCAATAGCCTTCGTTCCTTATTGTACCCAAGGTAATGTGTCGACCTTGGTGGCTGCACTGCTGATGGAAGTGCTTGATGATGAGCTTTGTGACATGGTTGTTCTTTGGTAGTACAGCCGGGTGTGTTGCTCTCTCTGACAGTTGAGCTTTCTGCAATCTGCCTCCGACTCGGAGTACCCCGATGCTGTCAAGGTAGGGGTTGAGCGAAGCCAGCTTGTTCTTCTTGGTCAACTTCCCACTTCTTAATTCGGCTAACTCGGTAGCAAAGGCTTCACTCTGCACACTCTTTATTATGACGGTCTCGGCTTTGAGATGCTCTCTGATGGACTTCGCCTTCTCACAGACATGCCAACCCTTGCAGTCGAATTCTGCTCTGAATGAGTTGGCAATGTGGATCAAGTTTGTAGTGGCTCTCATTGCTGAATCCCAACTTGAGAATCTGGTGAACCTCTCACTGCCGAAGGATGCATCGGTCAAAACAATCTTGTTGCAGCTTATCTTCTCTGGAGACACTTCTGGGTCATCCTGAAGTATTTCTATCTCTCTCTGCTTGTGGCTCGAGGGCAGGTCCTTTAGCCTCAGGAACTCTGGTCCGGCAATCCACATGGAACCACTTAACTCTGCTGCCAGAATGGATCTCGAAGCTAGGTCAGCTGGGTTTCTTTCTGACGGGACATACGCCCACTGCTCAGGCTCGGAGGTTTTGAGTAACCGGTTTACTCGATTGCACACATAAGTGCGGAAGCGACGTTTTCTGTTTGTGATGTACCCCAGGACTACTTTGCTATCCGTGTAGAACTTTGATTCGTCAACTTTAATCTGTAGTTCCTGGGTGACGTAGTCTTCCATTTCTGTGGCCAGAACTGATGCACAGAGCTCAAGGCGTGGGATGGTGACGGCTGCTTTAGGTGCGAGCTTTGCTTTACCCATCACCAGCTGGACATGGACTTCATCGTTGCTGCCAACTGTCCTCAAGTAGCAGACTGCGCCTATGGCCTTGTTTGAAGAGTCCCCAAAAGTATGTAGTTCTCTTCTCACTACTTCTGTGGTTGAGAATGGTGCAAATGAGCGAGGAACTCGCACATCTGTCAAGGCGATCAGGGACTTTCTCCACATCACCCAGTCTTGGAGCAGGTCCTTTGGGAGTGGATCATCCCAGCCACCGCCATCTTGAGTCATCTCTCGCAGCAGCATCTTCCCCTTGATGATCACAGGTGCTGCCAACCCAATCGGGTCAAAGACTCCATTGACTTCCGACAACACTGTCCTCATGGTGCATGCGTTGGCATTCGGTTCTGCTATTTGGAAAGTAAAGGAGTCTGCCTTTAAATCCCAGGATACTCCCAATGTACGCCGTATGGTGCTTTCATCTTCGTTGGAGAGGTCAGCTTCAGCCAGGTTTGGGGCCAACTCGCTAGGCTCAAATGCTGCCAGGACACCAGCATCGCTGGAAGCGAACTTGTGCAGACGGATATTCGCAGTGGACAGGAGATCCTTTGTTCTCTTCAGCACGTCGACTGCCTCTTCCTTGGTTGGAAAAGACTTCAGAAGGTCGTCCATGTAGAAATTTCTTTCTATCAGCTCCCTCACATCGGTGCCAAACTCTGCTTCACCTTCTTCAGCTGTCTTTCTTAGGCCACTGATGGCCACGGCTGGGGATGGCTTGTTGCCAAAGACATGCACTGTCATGCAGTAAGTGACAATGTCTGCATTCGGGTTGTTGTCCTCATACCACAGGAAACGTAGGAATCTTGTGTGGTCTTCTCGGACTCTGAAAGCATAAAACATCTGCTCGATGTCTGCGGTGACTGCAACTGGCTCCTCTCGGAACCTGATCAGGACACCCAGGAGCTGGTTCATCAGATCAGGTCCACTTAACAAGACATCATTCAGGGAAACGCCGGAGAAGACGGCACTTGAGTCGAACACCACCCTCAGCTTGTCAGGCTTCTGGGGGTGGTATACTCCGAAGTGTGGGAGGTACCAAACTTCTTCACTAGCACTAGTCGCCTCATCCAGAACCTGCTGAGCAAGTCCCTTCTCCAAAATCTTTCTCATGAACTCGATGTAGTGCTGCCTTTTCTTTTCATCCTTAGCCAGGGAGTTGGCCAGGGCTTTCATCCTGGATACCGCTTGGGTCTTGTTGTTTGGCAGTCTTCTTCTATTTTTTCTGAGGGGCAAAGGTGCGCACCAGTTCCCATCTTGATCTTTCTTCATCTTGCCGGCGATCAGCTCCATGAACTCTCTGTCGTCGGAGGATGGCCCAAGACGTTCATCAGCACTAGTGCTGATGAACACTTCTTCCCCCAATTCAGCTGCTTTAGGCCTGGTATGAAAGACCTTCACTGCCTTGTCACATGGCTGGAATTGGGCGGAATGGCGACCGTTTCTCAAGACCTGCGTAAAGTAGGTGCTGATTACGTCTTGCTGCAGGTAGGAGATATTTGTTCGGATGTGGGCACCGTTCAAACAAACCTCGCCGACAACGACCCAGCCTAGATCGAGACGGTGTGCCCATGGCTGGTCATCTTTGCCGTTGATCACCTCTCTCACTTTGTGGAACTGCGGAGCATCTCTGCCAAGTAGCACTGCTATTTCGGCATCTTTGTTCAGGGGTGGTATCATCGGGGCGATTGGCTTTAGGTGATCAAAGGCTGCTGCCACCTCCGGTGTGGGTATCTCCGCCACATCTCCCGGAATGTTGTTGCACTCGAACAGTGTAGGCGTTGGAGCAGAAACTGTGCCGTCCATGCTCTCGATGACTAGGCCACAAAGTTTTCTACCATGGACTTCCTGGAGGCCATTAACCGTCTTGACAGCATACGTTGACTTATTCTGTTTGACTCCTAATCTCTCAAGAAGATTTTCGTTGATGAGGGAACCATCACTCTGGTCGTCGATGATGACGTATGTGGTGATAACATGGTCCGGCTTCTCTTCCAGGTAGGCTTTTGCCAAACAAATTTTGGCGCATGACCGGCCTTCTTTACCGTTGCCACATACTCTGGTGCATTTAGGTGTGACGATTATCTGGGGCCGGTTGTCATACTTCGTGGTAGGGGGTGTCTGATTTGACGCTGGTGGAACTTCTTGACTGGGTGAAGGCCTGTGCATGACTGTGACATGGGACTTGCCACAGATGTCGCATCTCACTGGGGTCTTACAGTTCTTAATGATGTGGTTGGCCCTCAAACATCGGAAACACAGGTGATTCTCTTTCACAAATGATATCTTGTCATCTATGGATTTCTGACAGAAGACCCGGCAATCTTGCAGCTTGTGTGCTGTGTTGTGTACCGGGCAACGGGATGTCTCCTTTGCTGCAGACCCTTCCTCCACCCCAGTCTTTCTTACGGTGAAAGAAGGCCTTGACGAAGAGCGTTCAGCTGCACTCTTGACAGCATCAGTAAACTGGAAGCTCGGGTCGCTTTGCACTCTGGCATGGTGCTGGATGAACTTTACAAATTCCTCAAAAGGCGGGAAGAGGACTGCATGCTTCTTCTTGTATTCTGACCCCTTCTCTCGCCACTTGTTCTGAAGCCACTCTGGCAATTTCTGCACTAGGGGCTGCAATCCTCTCGAGGAATCCAACGCCAGCAACCCTGGAAACTTCTCTGACTCCTTCAGGTATTGGACCTCAAGGAGAAGATATCCGAACTCTTCCAGCTTGGTGCTGCCCTTTGGCGAGATCTTTTGGAACTGCTCTAGTCGGCCTGCGAGATCTCGTTCCACTGCCTCTGGGGAGCCATGTTTTTGCTCCAGATACTCCCAGGTTCGCTTGAGGCCCTCTTCTGGTCTGTCAATGTGGATGGAATAGATCCTTTGGACGAACGATTCTGTCTCGCCCTCAAGGGAACCCAGGACCAGGTTTAACTCCTCATATGGTTTAAGCTCCAGGTCCTTCGTTGCTTGTTGGAAGCTGCACTTCCAGGCCCGGTAGTTGCCCGCACTGCCTTTGAATTGTCTGATTCCACTCTTTACCAGCTCTTTCTTCACCAACATGTTACTGATGGAGTTGAGACTGTCCTTGATGGGTGGGCTAGGGGGTTCTGGTAGCTTGCCATCTTTGGGGATAGACTGTGACAGCAGTGTAGGCTTGGTTTCAGCATCATCCTTTTTGTCTCGTATCACAGGCTGAACTTCTGGCGGGGACTTTTCTTCGATCTTGATTGCTGGTTTTTCTTTTTCAGGCAACTCTGTCTCAGGTTCCTTAAAGTGGTGGGATATATAGTCGCTGGTGCGGACAGCGGAGTCAACGACTGGCAACTGCAAATCTTCTTGGATACTGGCCGAACCTTCCTTCAAGGCGACTGACTCTAAAAATTCTGCTTCTGCTTCTGCCATTGCATACTCCTTTTCTGCACCCAATAGAAGAAGAGCATTGGCGACGTCTTGTTCTTGCCGACGAAGACCTGCCTCTTTCTGGGTGAATTCCACCTTTGCTTTCAAGGACTTGGCTTTAGCACGAGCCAGAATGGCTGCTGAGCTCATGTTTGACTTCAGGGAACTTCTGCTGGTTTTGTGTGATGCCCGTGTTCGTTGAGAACTGGCACTGGTTGCGTCGTCTGAGTCAAGTACTTCGATCATCTTGAATAGTTCTTTTTACTATGACGAACATGGAGTGCCGAGGGCGCCCTCTCTCCGACAAGTTAACCTCTGACTAATACAGGATTTTTTGAACTTTGACTGCTTTATTCTCATTCCTGTGTCGTGGGTGGACCACATGAGGTAAAAAGAACTGTGCTCTCCAAAAGATGAAGTGTCCTCAAACTTCCTATGGGTCTGGAATACTGAAATCATCAACCAGTGGTCTTCTGGTGTAAGGCTATCGGTATAGAGTGGTCTCAAAACGATGGGAAAATGGGCAATAAAATGGATTAAAACTTGGCGTGACTGAACAATTGTGTAACTTGAGCGAAAAACTACGAGGACCACGAGAGGGCGCAATACTAGGTTATCGCAACTCACACTGCCAGGGGTGAACATAACAGGCCCCAATTGACCATCGCACTTGTTTGCAATCGATTACAAACCTATGAATAGGTACGAGCCAGCTAGACTGGTTCCCTGACCTTACAATTCCCCAATGAATGTAAACTGCTGTTTCTTCTTATATGGAGTCAGGGAACCAGACTACAGGAAAATGATTGTTTTTCTTGGTTTTTATAGCATTTTCGAACCCAAAACCTCAAAAAAGTCAGTGTTACTATATTTGCTATATATTTCCAACCCCCCAATTCCATCCATTTCTGAAAATTACAGCAAAAGCAAATGATGTATATTCCCTTTAAGTTGTGATGACGAAAATGATAAGCAGTAAATGGTACGATTTTCACGGATTTCAGGAAACTTTGCAGTCTAATACTAAACATTATGTGCGACGAAGCAAATTATAACTGGTCAATTCTCCATCACATGGCAGGCAAAATTTTGGGGCCGCTTGCACAAGGTAATGCGCATACTAAATTTTTTTGCACATTAACATTTGCTTAACTGGACAATTTTTACGAACAAACGTAAAAATAATAGGGGCGCCATGCAAATGGTCTTTTTAAGAATAGGGCCTTTGAAAGTAAAGAAGGTTGTTTGCTAAACTGATAAAATAGCGTCAATTCAGTGAGAATGATTAAAATCTTGACAATCCTAAAATTCTTTTATTACATTCAAATCCATTAAAAAAAACCAATTCTCCAGATTGCCCAAGGAAATTACACAGTGCAATTAGAAATGTCCTATGTACTCATGTTAATATTTATATTTTATATTGATATTTATTTACTTCGACATTTCTGTCGCGGGTCGTGGAAAAGGTTACATAACCCATATAAAATCCACAATCGCTTTAAAATATTAAAACAGGAATATTTATATATAAACTAACTAAATGCCATTATGCCATTATTTATATTTATATATAAACTAACTAAATGCTATTATGCCTTAATGCCAATATTTTTCTATATTACATCTAGCTGATCAAAATTTATTCGCAGGACAGATGTACAGACCCTTGTACGGACAACCGCAAGACTGAAAATGTGCAGAGAAGGTATAATGTTAAGCTGCATGTTTGGACAGTTTGCGTTGCACAATCTCCTTGTTCGTCAAGCAAACCATCCCATGATGCAGGGCAGGGCATCATGAGGCATCAGATGAAAAAGTTGCCAAAATCACGGCAAAGACTTGACAAAAATACAGGTCTTATAAAGTGCCAAATTACATCGATTCGCAGCTCAAAAAATGATAGTGAGTATCACTGAAGCTTCCATAGTTCATCTCTGACATGTTGAGAAGCCAGTATCGTAAGCGCTTTGAGGTATTTTTGTCAAGTCTTTGCCGTGATTTTTGGCAACTTTTTTTAGCTTGATGTTTGTGAAAATACAGACAACCTATTTTATGTCTTCACTTCGCTGGGGCGCTAGTACGACCGACCAAAGTCAAAATTCAAATAAAAGGGGAGTTCTAGTGCCCCAGTTGCTGGGTCTACTGTTACCCAACTTACAAACATCAGCAGACAGCAGTTCTCTCTGAGAGCTCCCAGGAAGCCAGTGAAACCCAGGATGAAGCAGACACTACCCACGACGATGAGAACGATTGAAGACTCGGTGAAGACGTCCAGGTAAGACTGGATGTGCACGGTGTTCTGTCTCTCAATCAAGGCCCAGATGCCAATGATGATGAGACAGATAGAAAACACCTGAAATGGGGGAATAGATACATGTATGAAATTGAAAAAATGATTGGAAATAATAAAAGGACCTACTGAGCTTTCTTAAGTTAGGAGAGCCAGATTGTTGCCAAATTTCACCTTTTTATGAATACTAAAAAAAGATTTACTTAGTTTAAAGGCATTATACTAGGATCATGGTTTGCTTTTCCTTCATTTTGTTCATTGATTTCCAATAATAACACCACTCAAAATCCAAAGGAGAATGCTCAAAACATAACCTGCTGAAGCTTCAACTCAGTGCATATTGCCTTTTTCGAAAAAAACAGTGAAAAACTACGCACAACCTTTTGATCACGAAGCATATTTTTGTTATATTTCCAACGGTCAGTCAATTGACTGATCGTTGGAAATCACCCACACTTCATGATTTCTAAAGCCAGACGTCTAGACGTCTAATCTAAAGCCAGACGGAACAATTTCACAGGATGTTTAGTACTGGTACCACCAGTACGATCTCTAATCCAAATCAGTGTTTTGAAATTAATAATTGGCTAGGTTACTTTAGGGATAAATGCAAGCGCCTTTAGTTTAATAAAAGTTTGGAAAATGTTGCAACCTGACGCCACTTTTTTCTTCATATATCATCTCAATGAAGGTCATTCATTGAAAAATAAAAGACATGAATCTGGGACTGAGAAATATTTCCAATTTGGTTAGGAAATACTTAGAAAATTCTCCTGACTCTCCATAGACTTTATTTCTCCATGTTTGTACACAACTGCTGAAGTGGCGTCAGGTTGCAACATTTTTTCAAAAAGGTTTAATCTTCAGACACAGAATTGCATTAAAAAACTAAAATAACAACGACATTTTGTACAGGTGCTGTCAAGGATATATAAAAGTATACTGTCATCTTAAGATGTGTTCATCAAGACCCATGTGTAATAAGGTCGAGTTAAAATTACACAAGTTTCAGTTAAATAATGAACATGCCAACTAGCTGGGAAAAAAGGTAAAACAAAAATATGCTAGAGGAACATTCCAAATTTAGTTCAAAAACAGTAGGTTCATTACCTCCCACAACCACAGATTTTAATCATAACAGCAATGTTCATCATGTTCATGTTCTTTTTTTCCAAACTGTGACTAGAGATTGGCTGTCCGGAAAGTGGGCCACAGTAGAATATTATTAGACCCGTGAACGTGGCGTAGTTTACAAATACAAGCCACGTTCATGGGTCTAGTAAGTAGAATATCAACTTTCACCGACTGTGTTTCTAAACAAAAATACTTACCCATAATAAGAAGTTGAGGACGAAAAGTGTATACTTAATACACGGATTGATGTGACTTTTGGCCAAGTCTCTGCCTTCGTTCATTTTGAAGCCGGAGTCTAAGATCTTGTCGACAGAAAAATGATACTCTATTTCCCGTTTTCTATTTCGACTCCACCTAGTGTCTATATATACCTATGATGAATCACAGTGATTTTCTAAACTATTTCATGTATTTTCAGGTTTCGATATACAACAGTCGTCGGTTGGCGTTCAACCGGTGAAAGTGGGTGAATCGATTCTTTCAATGGGGGAGAGCGTGGGTTAAACCACATTCCACAGAACACAATGGCATAAAAATGTCAAACCAGTCGGATTAAAAAGTCGACCCAGTAAAATGAAATTACGGGTAAAAAATAAGACAAAAGTTGCCACGTTTAATATGCCTCAGCAGTACAGACATTTATTTGCTGTTTCATCATATATTGAACAATTTGTTAGGGGTCGTTATTCTTTTATTTTTACTGAGAACTTAAGTTAAAAACTAACATTCAAATAATTATGTTTAACAAGTTGATTAAATACATATTAAAAAGTCTTTCAAGAGAATCACTATAAAACTATAACTAATAAACAATACCAAAATAATAAACAAAACATACAGCACGAATGCAAGTAAACTTTATTTAACTTTTTTTTGTAATTAGTATCTTTTTTGAAAAGTATGTCGGAAAATTAGTCTATTTTGATCAGAAAACATAAAGACAGCATGATCTTATTAATAATGATTGTGAATTCTAAACCAATCTTGACCTATGCAAACAAATATTGAAGTCTGGATTCATTATTTTAATAACACAACTTAACAATCCAATGTATAAAAATAAATGTTCTCACTTTGACACATCTGCAAAGACATATCTTGCACATATCCGACTAATAAATCAAAATAATCACATTTTTTTTTTATTTCAAAATAATGCGTGAACTTTCTTCCATAAAGATTATTAAACAGATTCATAATTTCATATTTTCAGAAACGAACGAGTATATTTGTTTTGCGTGTAAACAAGACATGAAAAAAAAGTTGGACAAAATGTTATCTGGCTATCTTATTTTCATCAAATTTATCCAGAAACCTTATTGATGTTAATTTTACCATCCCTTTTGTATTTCCTGCCACAGAAATCACAAATTTTACTTTGAAACCTCATTGAAATTACTCATTTAGTTGCTCTACACCTGAAAGCACAAACATATAATCGTCCACATGACGAAATGTAAGTATAAAACCAACCAGTTATTTCTGTCAAAATCGGTAGGGGGAAATAGTATACAAATATTGAGTGGCTCAGATTGGAATGAGAGGAATATTATCTCCAGGTAAAATCTGGACTTTTCTATATCACGAGGCGAAAAATGGAAAAGTCCAGATTTTACAGAGCGATAATATTCCTCCCATTTCACAATTTAAAGCCACTCAATATTTGGTTTTTTTTATATAACTGACATATAGATCCTTGTCATTTGATTTACAATTAAAAGGAACTTCTATTTCAATACAAAATTGGTTGGAAATGTATTTCTCTCTTCTAAACCACCCCTTCACGAAATATTTGAACACAACTCTGTAGCTACTGGCTCTTGGGAACAATACGCGCTACGCCTAACTCTGAACGCACACACCAGCATGCATTTGCACACAAATACCGCGCCAAGGCACAAGGATGATCCTAACTGTTGAATAGTAAACCCCACTCACCATGGGCGAATGGGACTTTTTGAGCCCCGGCGTGAATGGGAGCAATAATGAATGTCACGTGATGTGAGTTCCACCAATCAAATGACAAGGATCTGTACGTCAGTTATATAATACCTGATCACTTACACTGTCTTAAGTTATTCACTGTAGTATGGAATCAAACGCTGAGTTCCCTTTTCTCTTTAAAAAAAAATTGCATATTAGTATTTGACCTCACATTTAGTATTCAGTAACCATACACTTTTTTCTTTCATACTTACATATGTCATTCAATATTTAAAATTCAAATCTCTATTTACCAGTTTTCATTATTTCAGCTAAATACATGTAGACATATATATACTGTGCATTCCTCTTCCAAACAAACAGTGCGCAAAGTAAATACTAACAATCATGTAAACTGCAGCAATAATTTTCAAACAAAACTACACACCAGGGGTAAGGCCAAAAAAAATAAGTCTCCGGTTTCTGGTATGCGCACGCGTCGCCGTAGCCATGCGCGTCGGCAAAATGAAAAAGTTTTTTTTTCAATGAAAGATGATGTCTCAAAACCGCCAAACTCAATGGTTTGACTGGAATCCTGCTGCTGCGCAATTTTAACGTGTTTTTAGATGGGGATATGATCGAGAATAAGCTTTATGTGGCTAAGTTTAGTCGGGCACCATTTGCAGTCATCAGCCGACATTTGAAGCAAAAAAAAATCAGGTAAAAAAAAAAAAGCCGCGTCGCCGCACCACTTTTTGGGCAATCTCCATACCAGAAACCGGAGACTTTTGGGGGGGGGGGGCCTAAGGGGTTACAGTTAGGATATGGCCCCTATCCCTTCCCATTTTCTACCCATCATCAAATGAAACATTCCAAACAGTTCAAACAAACTATCAAATAACCAATTATATAGGTTGCTGATGAGGTAAGTATAAATAAAAAGTAAATTATACAAAGGGACCACTGAATAAATGTATACTCCAAAAACAATTACTGATCTTTAAAGAACTAATATTTTCAGTTTAACAAACTATGAGTATGTCTTCTTCAGTAGGCCAAGAAAGCCGAGAAAATTGATGGTTATGTATCTGATGACTGGACTATAATTCTTGATATTAAATAGGTGTGCAGTGTGCACACAAAAGCTTTAAGAAGATTGATCAATTAGTATCTTATTATTAATGAAATTGGAATACTCCTGGCAGGCTTCTGTTTTGAAGACATTGTGGTCGTCAGACCCGTGGTGATCAGTTTTGTCTTGTCGTAGCTTGAATTTCCAGATTAACATTAATGATAATGTATATGCTTGCTTTAGATCCCACTTTTTCCTCTATATAGGTAATTAAATCTTGCAAATGCATATTAAAATTGTGAGGGAAAAAAAATCTATTTTTCAAATCTAAATCTAAATACCTAGAAAGATACATTCTTCAAATGCTGCAAAATACGCCAACAGAAAGACTGTTAAAAAAATCATTCTTCAAACTTTTTAAAGTAATACACATGTACATTGCATTGGTTCGCCTCTGATTGATGTTCTAAGCACTGTTAACACTGATGTTCTTTGGTACAGAGACCCTATGGTATTGTAGTCACATCAAATGAAAGATGCACAATCCGAACTTTTTGTCTGATACCACATGTCAAAAACTGTTACATCATTTATCCCAAAACATTTCAAAACTTGTACAACGTTTCTCCTCAATTAAAGTTCATCTCTCAACATCTTCCCCCCCCCCAAAAAAAAGTTCAGAACTAAACATACAGGGTGGTTCAAAATAAAGGAAATCCACTTTTTGACAGCAATTTTCACCTACTTAGTTTACTTATTTCAATAGTTTCTTCACATAGTAGTAAAGTTTAGCCCTTTAACCATGTATGGTGAAAAAAAGCTTAGTAAAAGTCGCAAGAATGGTGAATATTATGCTAATTTGAATACAAGTCACCAAAAACAATCTTGTCCACATGTTAATTGCAAATTGGACTTTTCTGTAGTTCACAAAAATTAGAAACCTTGCCAATTTTTTTTTTTTGACCTGGTAACTTTTGTTGAGGCTATACGATTATTCATGCCAGTGTTAAGATCATCTACCCAAGGAGCTGTAGGCTTAAGTTCATTGTTGCATAATATTACATAACAATCAAATGTCACGTTGTTACTACGTAGTACTAACAATCCTTGTTTGAAGTGTGCTAATATTTGGTCTTCAAATCAAGCCCTGATAGCTGAGCTCAGTCAAGCGAATGGAAAGTATACCTCCGTGGACAAACATGTTTTCGCACATGAAATGTTCAAACTACAATAGCTCAGAGACAAAATATGCATTTGCAATGATTTTTTTCATCACTTATGCCTAAAGGCAAGTACTTTAAATAGGTACTCATCAAAATTTAAAATAATTTTTAAAAATAGGTGAAAATTGTTCTCAAAAGTGGATTTCCTTATTTTGAACCACCCTGTATAATGTACATTACACAGGAACAAAAGTTGGAAGAGCTTTGCCAGTTGCCTATTTTACAATTAGAAAAAAATTGTAGGGGAAAAACTAAAACAGAAAATGTATGTTATGAATAGTTAATTACTTGGAATGGGGTACGGCTTGTATACTAAGACAACAGTACAGCTACATGTACAAGGGTAGGAAGTGAACGTTTTCACAGGGGATAAATTACAGTATGGACACACATTTTTTTTTTAATGCAGTACATTTCTGTTAACACCTTTAGTTCACAGCTCTGCAATAACTGCTGATGAATGCAATATTTTGTGCACACAAAATATTGTTATAAGATTTGAGGCTTTGCATGGTGGGGTATCGGTATCGTTTCGGTTTGCGGTAACACCATGTGGTAATAACTACTGCTTAGAAGATATTAGTTCTGAAAAGAACTTGTCCTGCTTATTATCAACTTTGCTAAGTAGTTTTTTTGTTCTGATAAGAACAGTCCTGCTGTAAGTTCTAAACGAACTTGTCTTTGGTCTCAACGTTTCGACTAGCCTGCTCTAGTCATCGTCATGGCACACAAATATTGTATTACATTGTATTACATTGTAATAATTCCCTGATGTATCCATAACACCATACAGTGCTGCGGCTGTTTTCTGGCGATTTTGGGAGTAACAGACATGGCAGTTCGGGACACTTTTTTAGATCAAGCAACATTTGCATCTTGTTAACATTTTTCTTAAATACTTTTTTGTTTGTATAGCTGATTTATTTTGGGTTACTTCTTCTCCGTGGTGGTTTCCTCCATCTCGTACAGCTTGTTGTCTCCGATGTACTTGATGACTGGGTCAGGAACGATGTATTTGATGCTCTCCTTCCGTCGCAGAGCTCGCCTGCAGCAGGGAAAATCAAAACCATAAATTTTGTCTCGTCAAAGTTACCGACACAATCAATAGAATAAATAGCACTCCGCACTAATGACGTCACTTTTGCTCTGCGCCGTACGCGCGCATACCCCGGATGTCAGACAAACTTTCGAACAATCACGCGCTCATGTCAGAGAAAAGTATTACCTGATTTTAGTCGAGCTAATGTCATTGAAAATCCACTCTGTCACAATGTCGATGTTGCTCTGCAAAAATAATGAGAGAAAGAGAACCAATCGGTTTGAAAACTTTGTGAACGCAAGGTTTTAAGGTGTAATTGTGAGATTCAAGTGATCACAAGTGGTCCTTGTGCATGAATGAGGTTACTGGAAGCAGACGGACAAATGAGCTGTCCACTTGTGCCTGTGATTGCTTTATGACGGAAGGTCAAATTAAGAAATAGAACTCTAACCTTTACTTATCTTTGATCAATACCAGGCTAAAATAAAACGGAGATAAAATCAGTTGTCTGTGGCTGGATTTTTGTGGCACATGGAACTTTACGCGCATGAAGACTGGTTTGCTTTTTGCTGAGTAAGCTCCCATTCATTTTGGAATTTTCATCGATTTTCCCATTCTTTTTGGGGTCACCATCGGCACCCTGTTGTTCATTGTCGTTATCACCACTTTTGGCGATCTGGCTCAGGTACAGCGAGCTACAGCAATGCTGCGAATCCCTGAAATTTTTGCACGATGTCAAAATCTTTAACAGGGTTTTCAATAGTTCATTTGATCTGCTCAAAAAGCAATCGCAATCTAGTCTGCGCATGTGCGGTCGTCTCCCATGGAATTCCATTATCATGACTCCAGGGGGCGCCATTTTACTGCCCTAATAAGTTGTATTCCCAGCGAAAGCTTGGCAAGACTACTGGATTCAGCTCTTAGATAAAAGTTTTATTTCAATATTTCAAGAAGCCAGCTATCCAGCCTCCATAAAAGAGCAATTTGTGCGATCTTCTGTTCAACTGTTTGAAAAAAAAACGAGCTCGAAATGATCTTGGAAGATGATCTCGGAAACTGCGGGCCAATGAGTTTGTGTTCATACATGTGTACCTTCTGCCTAGTCTGTATGAGATAGATGGCGCTCTGGCATATCTGGCACTGAAATATGGATTTCCCATTTGATGAACGTCACAAGGCAACCTTGACCTTGATAATGCAAGTCTGTCTGCCCTCCCTTGAGGGCCATAAAACTGACACAGTGCCTCAAGCAGCAGCTGGCTAAGAAGAGTTATAGTGCACAGGTGCGCATTCCAACGTTTGTTACTTACTAACTAACCTACGAACTAACGGAGAGACATGAGTACTTGTAGAGCAGCTATCTGCAGCTAACAAGTCTGGTTCAGATATATATCTCGTCTTCTCATGATTTTGCTTACTTGGTGCTTGTATAGTAGATCCGATTCATAGATAAACTTGTGTGGGTTGGAGTCTGCCCGGCTGATGACCACCAGGCCGTATTTCTTCACTATATCCAGCATCTTTGGGAAAAGGACAAGGAAAAAAAAAAAGTTTGTTAATTTTAAAATGTCAATAAAAAGGAAGATGTTGGCATGTAAAATATATATCAGTTATAACTTACTCTTAATCTGCGCAGATGATGCTTAGTGTCTTTCAGAAAAATTGTGTAAATCTCGTAAAACCAGTTTTGGAAAATGTTGGCGATTCATTCAAATTCATTCAAATTGTGTTACATACACCAAATTAAATAAAATGAAGTAAAGGATTGTAAATGTGGAATAAAACAAATTTTCTAAATTTTATATCTGTGGTTTTAAAAAAGTTGTGATAGTTTGGGAAGAGTTTTGCTTCATTTTAACAAATTTTTGTGAAAAAAGAGCAACAATTATTTTGTCAAAAAAACAAATTTGGTGTGTGTGTGTTTTTTTTGTTTTTTTTTAAACCCAATGTAGAACTGTACAAGCATTACGTTCACTGTGTGGACTTCCTAACAAAAGATGTCCACATAAACCAGGAAGCAGTGACGTTGTGTGGACTTGCCCACATCCACACAGTGTTTCCCCCTCTCTGGGAAAACAGGTTTAGAGGCATTTTTTGGGTTAGGTTTTTCCGTGGCAAAATGAAGAGAAACACTAAAGGGAATCATAGAAAAAAATTCACAGTGTAAGTAAAATGAGTTTTTTTCACAGGTTTTTTTAACTACACGACAACAAAGAAATGTCCACACTACGTATGTAACGTAAACATGTCTGTGCTAACCCAGGCCTAATCTGATCAATTAGAATCCCCAATTCCTAAACATTATCTATCAAAACCCCATCTCACATCTTCTTCTTTCCAAAGTCCCGGTACAGCGAAGGACTCAAGTAGGTCCGCACCGCACAGCAGCTTGACCTGGATGGGCTGTAGGTTCATGTTGTTACTGCAGTTGCAGTTAGTGTAGCGCAGCTCCTCATACTCATCTACACGTAAACCAACACACAACCAAAATATTTTTAGTCAATTTTCAAAAAATATATAACAATTGAAAAGTTGAACAAAGTAATGGACTGGAGAAATTGAACCGGCAACCTCCGGATAACCGTTCCGGTGCTTGTAATAAAAAGCCACATCCTCTCAGAGTGATCCCCGTTTGCTATTTTCCTGGTCTGTATCGTGACTTTGGGCGTGATCCCTGGCTGTATGGCACTAGCGCCCCTTGAACAAAGTTTTGACTAATCGGGGAACCGCCAACATAGGGGTGGAAAGCTCAGTTGGTATGAGCACCAGAACGGTTTTCCGGAGGCAGCAGGTTCAAGCCCCGCTCCAGTCAATTTCTTTGTTCAACTTTTCAATTTAAAAAAATGTTGAGACAAACATCAGGATGTATTACTTATTGAGCATTTCTATGAATCTCCAAAGATGCTCAAGTGGGCTCCGGGCACAACTTCCCTCTGAACGGTCGACTCACACCCGCGAAGAAGCTACGGGACTGTCCACGTTCAGAATAAAATAAAGTTACTGAGCGCACTTCATGCCATAAACAGGGTTTTCTCTCAAACTGGGGCTTTTGAAATGATCACAAAAAAGTGCCATTTACTGTTTGTGTCAGGAGTCCAAAAGAGATGAAATATGCATTATTCACGAGCAGGGATGATGCAATGGTTTTGTTAAATATGATTTGGAAATGTACCAAGTCACATTCACATTCAACTAAGAAAATATTATGCTTTGCTCGATCAGTCATGTTACTTGTTTTTGCCTGTTCACAGACTTCACCTAATGGTTATACACTATGTGTTTGTACATTTTAGACACAACTAATACACATGCAGAGATTGCTTATCAAATAATGGGGTTGACAAGAATGACCAATGCAACTGATAGCAAGAACACAGTCCACAAATTTCCTGTGAAATAAAAAGTTTTGAAAGAAAAAAAACAAACGTCATGTTTGAAGGAGGATGTAAGACTAAATACATATACTTTAACAACATTCAGGCAGCATACACATGTACTAGCACATTTGTTTATGGTGTAAATCGAGGACTTCCTTTTGTTCCTCTTCCCTTTTCCTTTGTTTGTACCGGTACCTTAACTTTTTGCAACAGCTCTCATTGGATTTGTACTCGTTTTCTAATCGAGGTCGTCCTCGATTTGGTTCCTGTCCTCAATTCATCAATGATGTTGCACGTGTGTGTCCTCGATTTACACCAAAAACACCCACACAATACACAGATTGGCAAAAGGAACACTGCATTCAACTTAACAACATTTCTCCATATTCTTTATTTTTAATATCTAAATATCTAAAGCGTGGACCACATTCAGCCTTGACATTAAATTCCGATGTGAGTTTGTTTGTGGGAAGGGCAGGGTAATGTTTCTTGAGCTCCAGTATTTCTTTTTTCCTCTTTTCTAAGAGGCAGCTGGAAATGTAGAGCAGCAAGTGACCCTCTGTGCTAATTTCCCCGTCTTTTATTCGTCTTGTAATGAACACTCAGTGGTACATACACATCTATCTAATCAACCTGCCCAGCCCAAGCCTGTGTCTTGAAAGCAAGCCACGGGTACTATTACTGATATGTTCTGCATATAGGCTTGGTAAGTATGATCGATTTCTTACGTTGGCTCCGGAGTTCTTGGTGCCACATCAGCCATAGAGTGAACACGGTTCACAATTATAAACTGTCTTTAGCTGGACAAGTACAGCTGCTGCACGTAGCACTGAGTACCCTGAATACAAGGATGTGTCTTGCAATTTGTTGTAATATTTTTGTAAATTTTTTGTACTTTCTAGAACTCTTTTTCTTTTGGAGTTCAGGCTCAGAGCACAGGAGGGCCCATATTTCACACAGTTATAGGTAAAAACAATTGAATTTGATTACTGATTATTGAGTTCAAAACTCATGAAGCATTTTTGTGACAGGAACTATTATCAATCTCTCAAATGCATGTACCACATCGCGCAGGCGATGGCACATATTGTTGTTCTTGGAACATCAAGATTTGTGGAAAGTGATGATTTCTACTATCTGATTCAATCCTTTAAAATCATCAGGAAAAGGTTTTGAATTTAGGAGCATTTGGGAGGTTTGGGCTCCAAAATGCTTTTAAGGAACCAATGGATGCTTTAACCCTAACTCCCTAGCGTCTTTTACTAAGTACTGGATCAAGTCCGCCAAAACCCATCACCGATCCTGCTTCACATAATGCTTTAGGATCAAATCCGCTGATTTCCACTACAAAACCACCTATACTATAGGTGGATTTTGATGGACTTGGTACTCACAGCTTGCCTACCAAATTTCCCCAAAACGGGGAAATTTGATTTTGATGGAGTTGGGATGGTTTAGGTTAAAAATGAAAAACAAAAAAAAATACTGTGGGAAAACAGAGGGGTCAGACAAATAAATATGCATTCATATTGTACTTCATGCAGATGAAAGTACACTGGTTACTACTAAAGTCACGTTTGCAAGTTGCAACAACCACATTAATCACACTGTGATAAAAAGAAGTACATGTTGTACCGGTACCTGTGGTAAAATCTACCACCAAAAAACATGTAAAACAATTACACTAGTCATAGACGCAGACTGATGAAGTTGGGCTAGACTGAGTACAAGAAAATGGATAACTGGGACAGAAAGTGAACAAAAAGGAATGGCGTATCTAAAAATGAATATATCTGGCATGAAATAAACAACTTTTCAAAACACAAGTAATTAATGTGAACAGATGAAATCAAAACAATCATCTAGGACAGACATTAAATGAATGAGCTAAGCTTACTACCACTGAAATCACATAGCACAACATAATTTATTATAAAATTTGCATTTCACATACAACATTTATTTTGCTTTGCTATTCCAGTCACAGACTTTTTATAAATCAAATAATTTTTAAATCAATTAATCTGGTAATGCAATGTCACAGTTGTCCATGCAATCACCTAATATTGCATAACTTGCCATTCGTGTGACGTTGGCTATTGAGTATTCAATATCCAACCACACCATAATATTTAAAATCAGATATATTGCCACAAATTTAAAATCAGACATTGCCAAAGTTATTACCAACATTCTTAAGTTTTTGTCACATTTAACCATGGATGCAGTTATTCAAAATGCTTTACGCTTCCATGAAAACAAAGAATCATTGTCAATAACACATTAAATACTGGAAAACTAATTACAGCAAAAAAGCAAAAATCTATCCTGACAAGGACATTTAAGCATTCACAACATGCTACAACCAGCTACAGCATGCCCCGTACCATTGTTACTTAGAGTGCCTCCAAAGCAGGACAGTGACGACACAGTTCGCAGAGTCACAAAGAAGTCTTTTTGAAAATGTAAGAAAATAATAATATAATGTTAATAAAAAAAGTCATTATTCAATATTTCAAAAAAGCAGATACAAAAAACTCCAACTCTTTCAACGGGACTTCGGTCGGCAAATACAAAAAATGTTGTTATGCTGATTCATTAAAACTGAAATGTACCTAAACATACCTAAATTGTAACCAAAAATATTTACATATTGTGCAATTCATATATATATATACATACACATATACCATCCCAAATGCACTTGAAATTTATCCAACTAGACCCTGAAACAAAATGAAGTATTAGGTCCTACAATAATGACAGCACGTGTTTGAAGCAACGCTTCCAACAAGACAAAATTATCTAGCACACACCAACGTCTCGATGTTTCAGGACCAAATAAAATTGTAGCCTGAAATTCCCGCAAACTGTAAATTTCCCTGGTGTAGTTGTGTGCACTTTGGTACTTTTTAATGATCTTTCGAACTACATGTATTACCAAATTCGCAATACCCTTCCCACTTTAATAAATGTCTTGAACTTCTTTAACGCCTTTCTATGCCGCCTAGGCTCAGGTGAGAAAAAACTGAGCTGCCCGCACTGCTCCAAGACATTCACCAAGAAGCATGTCATGGAGAAGCATTTCAGGGGAGCTCATGAAGGGTCTCTGGACATACTAGCTGGGATGCTTGAAAACCTGAAGGGAGAACCTGAAGAGCTTGATCCTACGGATCCAGTAACTGTCAATCCTAAACGTAAGAGGCAAGCTATCAGGAACTGACCATGGAAGAAATGCTGCACCCGAAAATGCAAATGCTTTCGATCCATACTCCCCTGCACTGCACTAACTGTCCAGTAACTGTCAATCCCAAACGTAAGAGGGTATCGTTTGTAAGAGGGTATCGTTTGCAGACAGTGTCCAACACCAACCATCTGAGTCTGACCAAGAGGTTAGTTCATCCATCCTGACGTCAGATGCCCTACCTGACATGAGTTGTCAAGAGGTGGGAACATCTGGGAGTGGGACTTGTGAGACTGAGGTTGTTGGGCAGCGCATCATTTAACATACCATCAAGGAACTCCTTGATGAAGATGGTAATGTGGTTACACGGGCTTCCTTGTGGACTAGCACGTCAGTATTCACCAGTATGGACTTTCATCTCGACAAAGTGTATAGAATGTTAAGGCCGAAAAAAAAAAAAAGTTCTGCTTCCGATTACATGGCATTTAAAAATAGGGTAGGCAAGTGGGGAATTTTTTTTTTTGCAAATTTTTTTTTGTGTGTACGATCATATGGAGGCTTCTGAGTGTATTCAAGGGTTTTGGGTGTCATTTTCTCATTTTTCCAATAAAAAATTAGGATAGGGGCTGTCAGAATAGGGTAGGTAGGGAAACCGGAAGCAGAACTCTCTGTTTTTTGGGCCTAATCTTAAACGTTATTACATTGTACTATAAGTGGCATGTCATCAAGTTACCATTTTTTCAGAACCGAGACATTTATTTCAGGACTCTGCAGGACAAAAGCTTCTAAAAATGTAACACAGATTTGGACAGGCATTTGGAGGCCGCAGGCTAACGAACGGAAGTACATCTGGAGGCTTCGGCGTATTTTGGTGCGGGGAATTGTAGTGGTCAGGAGACAGGCAACGAATGAAATAGGTTAACAATATAGTTATAGGTGTTTGACCGAACTTAAATGTGGGGGAAGGTAGAGGAGGATTAATTTGAAAAGATTAACTCTTAATTTTGGATTGGTCCCACTGTACCACAAATGTCAGTTTGTGACTTTTGTGCTGATAGGTTGCACATGGGCTTCAGTAAGTCTGTATAAATGCCCTTACTTGAAAACATTTTTTTTGTGGTGTGCCCAAACTTTAGTTTCTTCGCCTCAATAGTCTTATACTATTACACCCTTATATGCATCAATACTGCAGCACACATTGTGTATATTTAATGAGATGCCAAGCATCATTGCCACTTTCATCAGTCACAATATTTTAATAATGAAGTGATTCTGATCGCCCATTTACGATCACATTTCCCTCCATGATTACGAAAATGCTTTTAGCCAAATTAAAGTGATTGCAATAATTTCCGCTCCTCCACAAGACAGCCTAATTGTTGCTTTCAGGAGAAGGTCATTCCATAAGGGGTCCATCAAGTCCAATCACGGAAATTATTTAACCAAAAACATAATTAAAGAGGCACTTAGGACTTCTTAGAAGCACATGATGTACACTACAGGGTGAGTAAAAAAAAACCCGAAACCCAAATGTCGGGACGTGAAGTTCTGCATGTAGCACTTTCAAAATCTAGGATATGAAAGCCCAATTCATAAGCTTTCTTTTAGTACAAGAATCATTCAAATCACTCATGTACTTTTCAAGTTACGGAGTTTTAAACACAACCACCATTTTAAAGTTCTGTCCACGGATCACAAAAAAGGTGTGTGTTCTTTCAGCAAAACGAAAACAATTCACACACATCCTTATGTGATTTGTTTTCATTTTGCTGAAAGAACACTGCCTGCCATCATCCCTGTGTAGAACAATATGCCAGATGAAATAGTCGGCCATCCGCACCACAGTGGAAACAATAATTTCTGTCAGAGATCTCACCGCCACCTGACCCATCAGACTATGTAATTTACTTTGTAATTTATCTATTGAAGTTATACTATACATGTACCTGTAGCACTTCTTTAAGCATTTAGTATTATGTAAATGTTCATTTTGAACTTTCTTTTTTCTCGTTGTTGTATTTTCTGTGTCATGTTATTTATTACTCCTGTTCATGTGAGTAAAATGTGGCTCTTTGTGTCTGAAGTGGACATCACTAATTTTGTGATTTTTATCCATAAAAAAAAGGTTTCGTAATGTGCGTAAATGACACCTGCAGAATAGGTTATTCAGTAAAATAAGGGCTGCAGCAGTACCCACGACCTGAAAGGTTGTTGATGCCAATTTGCAGTATATTATTTGGTTAAATATATTCAAATTGTTGCCACTTTATTGACAAAATGTTAACAGTTGACACTTGTTACTCAGCTTACTGTCGCATCTGACAAAGACAACTGAAGCATGTGAGTGTCGCTGCACTACACCTGTGTCCCATTATCCAACAGTTCCTGGTCGACAGGCCTGCTCCAGTTGTGATCAAGACACCACGGGGGTCAGAATCTCATTAGAATTAATCAAATTCTGTGAGGAACAACTCCTCTTACGGTGGGCCTCAGGTGGACGGGTAAATGGATAAATAAATAATTAATTTACCTGTGCAATCATTATGTCTGGTGCACAAGCTATGTGTATAGGAATTCCATATGAATCATGTATGGTAAAAAGTGCAGAAAGATTTGAGCACTTACATCTTATTTCTTTAAAGTGCTTTAAAGGTTTGCATTCTTAGGATCATTTATGGCAGATAAAAATATTATTGTTTTATTTCTGGTTATGAAAGGAAGGATTCCTCAAAAGTTCCCTACACACTGTAGCTCACAAGCCCTAAGAAACCTGTAGAGACAAGACAATGAGAAGAAATTACAGTTTTAGAGGTGGGAAGAAAACCAAGAAGGATATTCTGGGGAAAACCCACGGCATCTGGTAGGGACTGAAAACCCAATCCACATCTGTACCAGGGCAGGAATCGAGCCCGGGCCATAGAGATGGAAGGCGAGGAAAGAAACCACTGCACCAACCTGACTCCCCTGACTCCATTCTTAACCAGTTTGCGCCGAGATTACTTTGACTAACAATGCGCGTCATACTAACAATGCGCAGGATTAATTTTCTCAACCTCAAGCCAGGCGGGTTGAAGCCATCACCCTCAAAAGGGGGTCGCTGACAGATATTTCTAGCCTTGCTCACTGCGTGTTTATCTGTCATCCGTTCCGAATACCGCAAAACCTTTGCGCGTATACACGGCCTCCGGCACGAACTGGTTAAACACCAGCTCGAGCCTACTACAAGAATTCATGTATATTATGTGGACACCTAAACCAATGCGTGTGAAAACCCCTGTGCGCACTTAACGCTACTGTTGTAGCCGAGTCCATCACAAAGTCATCACAAGTCTCCACAAGTACATGTACCATGGGATCAACAACAACAAAGGAATGCTTTTATCGTACATGTTGACCATATGAATCGCTTTTTTTACTCAACTTGAGACTGACGGACTTGTGATAATGCACTTGTGAGGACATTTGAAGGACTCGACTACAAAACTGCTCAATGAGTCCTTCATTGGCCAATCAGCAGCATCTACAGTTTCTTCACAGACTCTAGTAATCTAGCCGGCCTTGCTTGCCAAACCGTGAGGATCTTCCCACTTGTTTCGTAATCAACAGCTTGTCTTCGTATCAACGGCCTCTCATCCTATTGGGTGTAATCAAGCCTGCCGTCAGCCTGTCTGCGCTGGGTGTCTTAAGACGCTTGGTCTCACATGCACTTTCCATAATGTGGATCACTGAGTGGAATTCCTCATCTCATTAAAGGCATAAGATCGTTTGCGTTTATCCCAAAAGTAACATACCAAATTATTATCAAAAAGCTTACTTGGAATAAAGATATATAATAACTGGTACAAAAAAACCCTGAAATTATTCCATCTTGCTAGCTGTCGTTTAGAATAAATCAAGAAATGATTTCCAATAATCAGTCAATTGACTAATTTTTGGAAAATAAAGAGTGCAGTGGACGAATCGTGTTTCGTGATCAAAAGGTTGTGCATATTTTTTTCACTGTTTTCTCAAACAGTATAATATCTACTGGGCTGAAACTTCAACAGCAGGTTAGGTTTTGAATATTCTTCTTTGGATTTTGAATGGTGTTATTAATGGAAATGAACAAAGTGCATGAAAAGCAATGATCCTACATTGTGTGCCTTTAAATGTTAGAAGTTGCTGTGAATCTTAGTGAGATAAAGACCTTAACAGCACTGCCAACTTGCGTGTATAAATTAAATTGGGATTACGGGGAGAAGTCAATGTTTGTGGCAAAATGATATTTTAGACATCAGATCTAGAAAGTCAAATTTGTGTTGCACTCAAAGGCCAGACACTGCACTGGCAAACTAATATCAGTCTTGAATCCTGGGTGTTACTTATTAATTTGGAGGAAGATTCACCATAACCATTTGAAGGAAGACGACATTTAGTACAGATACATATTTTTCAGTTTTCAGAGTCTCCCATGATGGATTGAGAGATAGAGAATGATTTATAACATTTAATGACAATGACCAACAATATCACACTTCCATTTTTGACGGATGGTGACAAGTGGGTTGATGATTTTCCTTGACTGCAAAATACTCCACGTCGACGTCACTTCACGAGAAACCATCCCGACCGAATAGGTCTTGTGCGCCCACTTCTAATCAGATTAAAAGAATGCCTACCGGGAAACTACTGGTCTATAAAAGATGGGATGTACATGTCGGCACACTGGGGAATTATTAATGATGGTGGGCGCTGGGGATCAAAATGTCATCCCTCACCGCAGGGCAACGCTGCCTGGTCAACAACCATTCACTGCTTTTTCCGCTTAGGCATTTTTCTCGCTCTCTGTGTCGCTCGCCCGGTTTTATGCCTCGCAGCATTCTGACAAGTTCACAATCCACAGACCAGAGAATGTATGATCGTCAGAGGCACAGAGCTTTTAAAGTGTACGTGTCACGAAGGTCTTACGGGTAAAATCAAAGGTGCAAGTGGACGCCATTCACGATCCCAATTCTGAACAGAATTTTTAGAGACCCTTTGACTTGTAAGAATCAATTGGAGAGTTGCACATATGAAAAGCCAGAACGGTAAAAATGAACACATGGTATGGTACATGTGTTATGTGTATTAGGAGCAAAAAACTTGGGTAACGGGGAAGTCACCATGGTAAAGTTGGTTTGCTGTTTTTGTTTTCTCAAATACTGTAAGTACTATGTAAGAAGACCGAATACAAAGAAAACTCACATTCATACACTCACAACACATTACAACACTTCACATGTGCAGCCGTCCTCTTTTGACTAAAAGCATGTTTGGTCAGCAAACAAAAATATTTTCAGTCATTGCAATCGCTTGAAAACTTTTTACAGTTCAAAATTAATACTTGCACCTAGGTCTCCGCTAAAAAAAAAGCTTTTAATGCTTTTCCCTTCTGCCGCAACTTGTTTGCACAGAATCACCAATGAGGCACGAATGTAAATGTACCAATTTCAAAACAGCTGCTGAAGCGTTTTCCTCATGCACTTCTACAGTACACAGAAAAATAATCATCAAGATTTCACAATTTTTGCCTCGAGATAAATATTTCACTGAATGCATGGAAAAACAAAAAGGGATATTTAACAAATGAAAAGGTCTTCTCCACCTTGCTTTACTTTTGATTAACCCTAACTCCCTAGCATAATTTACTAGGAACCATACCCATCCTGGCAAATTCCAAATCGTACACACACACACTGTTGGACTTAGTTTCTGGAGGTGTGCCAAACCCAATGTAAACGACCATCAGTTTAGGGGTACTGTACCGTACCTATCCCAACAGATTCCAACAAAACCTGCTGTTGGGCTTTGATGGGTTGAGTTCGGTTAGGGTTAAGATCTAACATATATGTGCCAACTGTATTTCCATGGTCTTCTTGAATGCATGAAAAATTTCACATTTCTGATTTGGTTATTACTGCAATATGTATAAACACACAGTTTAAATTCAGATCTGGATTATATCTTTAAAATAAATGTCACATTGTCTTTTAGCCACTGGATACATTTGAGTTCTTAGCTTTACACAAACTCAACATCCTGTTCCTTTAACCGCTTCGAGCTGACGGAACTTCCCGGCCAATTCAGAACGAAATAAAACAACCGCGCTCTGTGGACTAGCTTGCGCGACAACACAAACACTGGGGACGTTTTTCTGGGACTGCTGCATCAACAGCAGAAGGCACTTTGGGGTACGGGACAAGAAGGTGGAAATGCTGGGCTGCTCTTGACGAGTTCCGGGTGGGTCATGCATGTGATTCGAGAATGTCAAACGGGTGAAGCAAAGAATCATGACCGTTGAGGAAAGTTATAAAAAACGTGTGTGTAAATGTACCGCTACCAAATGTCAATGAACATTTACATGTACCGTACATGTTGTATGTTTGCCTGCTCCTTATACTTTATAGTAAGCAACGGCCGCACCGGCTGAATAGAATTCACCCTAGATGCACATGAACTATATGGGCAAGTACACATGTACATGTACATTTTCATTAAAGGGAAAATACAACATTTGCAAACATAAAAAAATAAAACTACCAAATCATTTTGAAATACCTTGCTGGACTGTTAGTGAATGACAGTGTAAAGCATCCTGTAAAATCGTGGCACCTGGTATACTGTCATTTTCAAGAAAAGTGGTATTTTTGTATCAATTTCCAACGCTGATCGGCCGATCAGCGTTGGAAAAAAACTGACTTTTTTTCAAATACTGGCCCCAGTTGATCGCACTTGTTTGCAATCGATTACACACCTATGAACAGGCACAAGCCAGCTAGACTGGTTCCCTGACCTTACAATTCCCCAATATATGTAAACTGCTCTGATTCTTCTTAAATGGAGTCAGGGAACCAGACTACAGGAAAATGATTGTTTTTCTTGGTTTTTATAGCATTTTCGAACCCAAAACCTCAAAAAAGTCAGTATAACTATATTTGCTATATATTTCCAACCCCCAATTCCATCCATTTCTGAAAATTACAGCAAAAGCAAATGATGTATATTCCCTTTAACTTTACTAAGCAAACATACATTCTGTGCCAAGTTGTCCTTTCAATCAGAATCAACCAAGTGACTGTTTTCAACAGTTAAGAGCTCCCAGCCTACACAAAGCAGGATTGACTGGCTGTGACTGTTTATGTACCGGTAACTATGCTTTGACTGTAGGTGATTGATGAGCCAGCCATGCCTACCACTTGCCTGCTTTTGTCTGTTGACTGAATTTGACTAGTCGCAGTGCTTGCTTGAAATGTGATCTGACTGTTTGTGACTAGCCTGTGTAAAACGCATGGCAGGGGAAGAGGATTGTTTTTTGACTGTCTGTGACTGTTAAGATACCAGGGGGTTAATGTTGTATACGGTGCTTGGAATGTGCGTATGCCACGATTTAAAATTTGATGTTAAGCATTGTCAGTAATGTCGTTAAAATTCCATCCTTTAAAAATAGCCTGCCTGCAAACAGTTCTTTCAAGTCACGATCAAATCTCAAGTTTCGTCTCAAGTGTGTCAGAAGTCTGAGTCGCTTCGCAAGTCACAAAAATACTGCCACTCTAAAGCGTCTCGCGTCCCGGTCACTGACGTCATTGCCCAACTCTGGTTTTCAACAGAAATTTGTCAGAGGTGCATGTACTCTTCGAAAAGATTTATCACAGTATTAAACTTGAGCAAGCGTGCTTGAAGCATGTACCCATGGTATCCATTGTGTAGCTATAGAGAAAGTAAAAATACACCTCTTGTGGCGCTACAAAGAATGCCTCCAGGGAAACGAAGATTGGCTGGCTAAAAAATCATACAATTTACTGTACATGTACACAGACCGGAGTCTGAGTAAATCATGGTGAGTGACATACAAAGGAAAAGAAACCCGCTGGTAACTTAACACCATTCCAATCAGCCCCACAGGATTTGTAATGGCACTTCAATCTGGTATAACAACACGCCATTGGTAATCTGGAAGCCATGTTTTGCCCACACAGGGATTTGGTGGCAATTGGTCATCTCCTGAAAGGTCTTAAACTGACGATCTGCACAAAGACGGGTTTTGAAACTTGTGTATTGTGTGTCGCATGATTATTCTGAAGGAAGCTTGACACTTGCCCTTCAAATGAACAGAAAATGGCAAGAACCAGGGCCCAATCTCATAACGCTGCTCAGCACACAATTTTCCGCAGAAACAGAGCCTCTATGTATTTCATGGAGAGTAAGCACAGCAATAGCAGTAAGCACAGCAAAAGCACAGCAAAAGGCACGCTTACCTCAGACGACAAATTTGCTTAACTGAGGCTCCCGCTCAGGTAGTTCGCTTGCACTTCGGGCTTCTTTGACCAAAAGGGTTAGCAAACTGTGATTGAAGAACGCATGCCGCATGCGCGCGGACGTGGTTCCACCTCAAAAAGGGCCTCTACTTTTATTCACCGAATAAGCTTATGCCAACATTTTTTGTACTCTGTTACATGTAGTTGCAAGGCTGCAGCTGAGTTCATCGCAAGTCATTCTGATACAAGTTTAATCCTTCAAAGAAGTATATCACATGTGAATTCACAAGGCTGGTCACAAGTAACAGGGGATGAACACTAACGATGGAATTCATTTGTAAACTTGTGACTTGGACCGACTTGAGAGTGTTTGACTTGTGACTGTCACTAGTCAAATCCTAAATCAGTTCACGAGACTGGTCACAAGTAAGGCCTGCATGTTCTAGACGCCGTGCTTCTGCTGTACCAAACTTAATTGAAGTGAGTGTGGCAATAGCTCGTCTACAGCACGGCAGTTGCTCTTAACGGCGAACCTTATAGTCGAACCTTAATGCATCTGGAGTAACGGGCCAGGTTTAATGCAAGACGAGCAGTTCAATGAACTTTCAGCCCGATCAAACTATTCGCACCAATTTCACTCCCCGTGATGCGGACGCGAGAGAGAGTATTGTGAGCATGCTCTTTCCTAAAATGTTTGCCCCAACTTTGAATTGAATTGAGTTCGGCAGGGCAATGGCATGGCGTTAGGAACAGTGCCGCGACACTGTGTGCCACTGCCGCTTGGAACGATAGCACAGCAGCCTTGATGCCCAAAGGGCAATGATGTGCCGAACTCAATTTGCCGAGCCAAATGGTTCTAAACGCCGTGCTTTCGCCATGCCGAATTTAAACAAGTCATATTAATTGAGTTTGGCACGGCAGTAGCACGGCGTCTCGAACGGGCTTACCAGGGGATGAACAATAACAAAGGAATGCCCTTGTAAACAGTTCGTTTGAATAGCTTGTGACTTGACTTGAGATTGGAGGACTTGTGCGACTTAACTGTGATGGGCTTGTGAGGACTTGTGATGGGCTTGTGAGGACTTGTGATGGACTTGTGAGGACTTGTGATGGGCTTGTGAGGACTTGTGATGGACTTGACGATAACTCTAGCCAGTAGCGCTTCTTTGTGCATCAATAACTTACCGCCATTGACGTCCTGGTTTTTGTTGTTGTTCCGCCTCCTCTTTCGGGTCGTCCGTACTGGGACAGAGGTGTACCTAGAAACGGGAGGTTGGAGGGTTTCTTCCGCCTCTTTGGATGTCTCCAAGTTTACTGTATCAAGGTGGTGTCTCAATGACTGTATGAGATGAAAAAAAAAGAGACAATAAGATTCCGGAAGCCGAAATTTGACACAACACTGATTGGACAAAGTGCCAAATTCCTTCACTAAACCTTGAGAAAATTACTAAATTCAACTGAGCACATCTGCTGTTGTTCAGGCAAATATGGAAAGTTGATCCGAAAATGTTTTATGTTTTAATTCGATTCCAAACTCTCAGATTCAAGACAAAGGAGGAAGATTGATGTCACCTCACTGGATGCATATGCTTGACCAAAGTAAAAGAACTTTCATTTTCAAATTCAAAAAGTGAGGCAGTTTGGGGTTTCTTCTGGGAACAAATGGTCTAAACAAGTCTTTATATCATCCTTTTGGCTGTGGACGGTGGATTCTATTTGTAGGATCTCAGATAAGAACACATGTTTTGATAAATCTGCATGACCTTATCATACCGTACATGCACATAGCCAAGGATTTCAGGATTTCAAGAGGGAAATCATGTTTTCTCAAATCAAGTTGACGCAAACATAAATGTCACCTGCTTACAAATTTCGACAGTCTTTTATGAACTGTTGAACCACTTTTATGGCCACTTCTGAATTTCGTAAATATTTTGAATTTTGAATTTGATATAGGGCCTGTATGGGAAATATGATCTAGATTTATATTTTATTCAGAAACATCTCTGAAACCAGGAATGACCTGAAAAATGATTAAGATTCAATAACTCATGCAGTACATGTTTGCGGAAACATAAATACAACACCAATTTGACAGCCTGAAATTTGCAGCGGTTGAAAGAAACTTTACTCCGACATATCACCAAATACTCTCAAGAAGAGAACCACAAGTGCAGGAAATTACACTGCACAGTACCCCCCGTCCCCCTCAGGGTAAACACGTTCAGTATCTGATCGAGGCAAGTGCTTTGTTTGGCCCAAATAGTCCCCTCCCGCAAAAACTCCGCAATCGCAATTTCATCAGTCAGCCCCGTCGGCCCATCAAACAGCTGACGCGAGGCTAGAAAACAACTCTAAGGTTCGGATGTCACTCCAGTATTGATTAGGCCAACCACAGAAATATATTGGGCAGCACGATCTGTGACGTGCCGAGATGCACTGCGCGCTCCCTAAAAACCAAAACACCCGGGTCTGGAAGGGGTCAGTTTTAAATTAAAACGGCGTTTCTCCTGTCGCCTCGGACTCGATGCGGAGAGATCGTTAAGATGTATCGGTTTCCCTTCCCTCTGATTAAACGAAAACATACACGTATGTTAACAGGTTTGTGAGTGAGATAGATTCTGATCGGTGGTTTGTTATGCCCAGATGGCGAGGTAAATAATTGAACTTAATGTCTTTCGGAAGGAGGTTGATCAAAATCTCAAGACGAGGAAACCGGTTCTTAAAACTATAAGCCCCAAGAGATAACTGGCAGTCACATTACAGCAATCTTTTGATACGTTGGTCTGTGATTTTGTGCCACGCCAAAATAGTGTATTCTGCAAACTTGAAAGTGTAAAAAAGCTCATTAACACATCGCACTTGTATTACATTGTACTACACTGTATTTACTTCGTGATAAGTCATAAAACATATAGTGCTTTGGCCGTTTGGGGCAGTATTTGTAGGAGTAACAGGCAGGACATTTTGGGACAGTGCAGGGGCTAAAGGGTTAAAAGATAACTTTCATTATTGCCCAATACCCCATATAAGAGTTCACTTAACATGACAAAAACCTTAATGACAAACTTTCATGCTCGACTTCTTTTAGGTAGTAAAGGACAATTACACGACAACAGATATCTAAATTTGCATTCCCTGGAATGGAAATTTGACAATAACAAATTTCGATACATGTATGACAAGGTGTACCCTTGTTTTTAACTTTGTTATATTCTACACAAACATGTACATGAGTACATTGCATTTGCATGTACCCCGGGAAGGGACTGGCCATCTGTTGATGAGTTGTTTTGTCACTGAAGCAACCCAAGACTCTTGATGCAATTATCCAGATGAAACCAAATGCCCCATTCTGTGATTGCTTTACCTCTAATGAGCTTAATCCAACTCGACGGTGTGATTTCAAACGGGACGCTCAAATTGCAATGATCTTAATTCCAATTCCCATTCATTATTAGCTAATTGAATCTGGCGCCGCTTGTTGTATACAGCTGAATGTGATTAGCTCCTTCTGGCGCCTGCGGCCTAATTTCTGCCCTTTTGTAATACAATTACGCAATAAAAATAAAAAACAAATGACATTTTCAAACTCTATTTCTGCTTCGATCTCCACCTGTAGATGGGTTTTCTATAAATGTGGGGTCTACTTTTTTTCCCCTGTCCCTGTTACATTCGACATCTTGGATTTTATATTGTAATTTGGATGTCCCATCTCGTAATCAGCGATTCATGCCTTATACTAGAAAGTTTAAAATGAACTTGTACGTTTGTAAATACAGCTTTATTTGTGTAAATTTACATGTACATGTATGACTAGTACAAGTACTTGTACACATATATAAATTTCTATTAATGTTCGTAGTCTGTTTCTGCACTTTCCTTGTGAGTTTTACTTTGCTGAAATTTATTTAATACATTGCAGTGTACGCAGGGCCCCAATGGAAACCAGTTTTAAACTGTTTGGGTTAAAAGAAATGGAATAAATAAATAAATAATTCTGGTGCACTCCTTAATGCAATTGTCCTCCAAGAGTGATTATGAATAGCAAACTTCCTACCCAACAAAAATAAAATATTTTGAAGTCATTCTTAATGATACTTGAATTGTAAAATTTACAAAGTACCAAGGTAACAGGGACAGGAAAAATGTCACACTTTGGACAATAAATTTATAGAATGACCAAGCAGCAAGTAACATTTTAAGGCAGCTGTGTTTGCTCACCTTTAGTTTGTGCCAAGGAGTTTGTCAGAAATATCTACATTTGTTTCTCAAGCACCTGTGGCTTGTATTTGAAGATGTGAAATTGATGATTCACAATAAATGTACATATGGGCAATTCCACGGTTACTCACGTTACATTTTTGATGTACTTTTGAGTTTCCTTGGGCTGTAATTACCTTACTGAAAAGGTTTAATAACTGTTATCCCCATGGTAGATAGAGTAGACCTAGACCTACCTAAGCACCAAAGATGACATCAAGAAAAATGTGTTATGTATGATAAACAAGACGCACAAAATCGGTTACTCACGTTACGAAAATGTAACGTGAGTAACCGTGGAATTGCCCATATGTACATGTACATGTACCTGCAATGCAGTACTCTAGCTTTTACCCATTTGGCATTCAAGGCAGACCCCCCCCCCCCCAAAAAAATATTTTTTCCCTTTTTTCTCAATTTATTTTGTTATACATGTACATTTGTTTATTTTTGAGTGCTGGAAGTTCAACAACTACTTTATTTACCAACTTCCAATAACTCGGGGAGCTAATATCCAATATCCATGCCCTTCAAACCATGTAATATTTTTTTTATAATATATTCCTTCAAAGTGCCTGGCTAACTCGATACACAATTATGCAAAGATACGGATGATTGTATTTCTGTAAAGTAATACGCATAACTTAATAACAGTGGTATGTGTAGCCCGGTCCACTTTGCAAGATGCTGCCGGGTTGTTTGTACTTATACAGAGCAGCTGACACAATTTTAACGGATGCATTTTACACATTCATGCCCTCTGTCTGAATTGTGGGATATCACTTTGCAGCAACTGTCAAAATTGTACCGTACTTGATCAGAATGTCAAACATGTTAAGTATTTTTAAAAAACAAAAAACAAAAAACAAAAACCAACCTGTTTGCTTGTAAAAATGCCAGACTTTTGGTAAATTTCTTTTGATTTCAAGTTCTGTTAAAAAGACCCATTGCAAATTAAGTCATACGAAATTTAGAAAATTATACAACAAATAGTCGAGTTGATTACTTTTCCTTTTGAAAGACTTTTTGTTCATCTTGAATTTTTTTTAACCCTTGAAAACTGTTTGAAAAAATTGTCATTTTTTATCATGTGTCCCATGTGTGTTGGCTAATGTGAGCTACATAGTAAACAACATGCACACAGTACATGTACTTTTTTTTCACCGAAGTTTTATTGCAATGCCTGCATGATGCAGCCAATATAATTTAATTCCACGAATTCAAGAGGAGTAAACTTGAGTCATTTCACAGGGCAAACGAAAGGTTCATGAAGGGCATGGCGGCAAAACAAACCACTCGGTTTTGTTCAAAGATGAGGGTAGGCTTTATGGCTGCTTGAGAAGGGTGCCAAACGATTGCACTGTGAAAGTAATTTTATCATTTTTTGTTTTGCAAGCTATCAGGGTCAGATCAGTCGTGAAGGACACTTAATCTTGCAGGCAGTATTCAAGTGACATATGTAGAAATGGCCGAGGTTGAGACCAATTAGTGTGTACTCATGACTACATGCAAATTACGTATACCTAATCATGCCCTCGGGTGTATTTTAAGCATGCATGTATTATGCTGTTGTCCAACTTCTTTCTTGAAGATATGATATATGGAACTGTACATTTTTACAGTACAGGGTGAGTAAAAAAAAAAACGAAACCCAAATGTCGGGACCATTGTTTAAGTGAAGTTATGCATGTAGCACTTCCAAAATCTAGGATATGAAAGCCCAATTCATAAGCTTTCTTTTAGTACAAGAATCATTCAAATCGCTCATGTACTTTTGAAGTTACGGAATTTTAAAGACAACTACCGTTTTACAGTTCTGTCCACGGATCAACAGAAGGTAAGTGTTCTTTCAGCAAAACGAAAAACAAATCACACAGGGATGCGTGTGAATTGTTTCGTTTTGCTGAAAGAATGGACAACTTCTTTGTGATCCGTGAACAGAACTTTAAAACGGTGGTTGTGTTTAAAATTCCGTAACTTCAAAAGTACATGAGCGATTTGAATGGTTCTTGTAGTAAAAGAAAGCTTATGAATTGGGCTTTCATATCCTAGATGTTGGAGTGCTACATGCAGAACTTAACTAAAACAGAAGTCCCGACACTTGGGTTTCGCTTTTTTTGACTCGCCCTGTACAGTTGTATGTGTGGTGTCCATACATGTACATGAATACATTCAACTTAAATATGTTTATTCATGGAGGCTTGGCCAAGTACAAAGCTTCGTCTTTCTGCCAGCCTCCACCATTCATCACGTTTGTTGTAAAGTCCGTTAATTTGAAATATTCATTTTTAAAATTATGTTGAATGGAAACAAATCACATCCAATCAAATCAAACCAAAGCCGTGCATACATTAATGATGAAATTATCCCGTCAACAGTGACAAAGAGAGATACAACAAACACACGAGACTTATTGCTGCCATGCCCCAGCCCCCACAAGTAAACACCAAAGCTAGGGGTAAACACCAAACCTAGGGTCTAGTGCATACAGTGCGTCATCTGCAAGTAAACCAATGCTTTCAAGAATAATAGACCTACATGTACAGTAATGTGACTCTTATATAGCACTTTGTACCAAAAGCCCCAAAGTACTTCTCAATTATTACCCCTGTTCATCGGTTTATCTGCAGCAGCTCGAGATCAGCGCAATCTGGGCTCTACCTTCACAGTACCCATTTATGGCTTGAGTGAAATTAAAGGATTGTTTCAAATGAAAATTTGTATACGTTTTTGAAATGAATAGTCATTAGCTGAATCTGATTGGTTGTGGGATACCAACCTTTACTGTCTCCGTCCAACCGTCTTGCTCGATTTCCCACGTGTCTAACCTGATCCAATCAGACGACTTCATTGCCAGCCTGCACATCTCTGCCCGATGCTTGGCTGAAACAAGACCCTGTAAATAGATTTTTTTTTCAAAAAAGGCAAGAAATGAAGATGAAAACTTTGAGAAACTTCAGCCAATGACCATTTGTTAAATAAATGTTTCGGTAATAAAGTATCTTGCTCCTACTTCGGGAGTGGGGAGAGAAGGGGGGGAAGAAAGGGGGGGGGGGGTCAGCTTGGCACAGTGGTTCTTCTCCCCCCTTCCACCTCTATGGCCCGGGTTCGATTCCTGCCCTGGTCCACACCGGTATAGGTTTTCAATCCCAATACCTGATTCCGTGGGTTTTCCCCAGAATATTCTTCTGGGGTTTTCCTCCCACCCTCTAAAACTGTCACTTCTTCTCATTGTCTCCTCTCCACAGGTTTCTTCAGGCTTGCGAGCTATAGTGCCTAGGGCGCTTTTGAGGAATCTTTGGTTTCATTACCAGAAATAAATGCTGATAATGATGATAATGAATAGGCCCTACTAGTACACACTAATACCAAAGTTGGAATGTCTGCTAATGAAAGAAAAGTCAATGTCATCACCAAACTTTGTGGTCCAAGCAACATGTACGAATGTACGGTACCTGGTACAGTGCAATACGATCAGAAGGCCGGTCCCAATGGATCATATTACAAATTAATCCATACTTTGGCTGTTTACATGTTGAAATTTAAGTAGCATTGATGAATTACTTTTTCAATAGCACCAGTGGATACTTGATGCCATGGACGTCGCCAGGATTTTTCTACATCTTTTCAAAATCCTTGTACTTTCTTTAGCATATTCTCGATTTATCATTTTTTTTTAGAGTTGGCGGGGGACATTTGCCCACCCCAGCCCCATTGACACCCCTGTGGATGCCCATGTTGTTAAATTTGCATTAAGTTAACAGCAAGACTTTGCACCTCATTTTCTTTCTTTTTTTTCCTTGTTTTTTTCTCGTTTTTTTTGGGTTTTTTTTCTTTGCTTTTCTCACAACACCCATGCTTGATACTAATCCTGACTCCAAATTTGGTACATAATTGAAGTGGCACGTACTCAATGAAATAAAAAATGTTCTCAATGAAATAGATACACATGTACTCGCCCACCGGGTACATTGTGCATTGTACCAACTCCATAATGTCATTACTCTCTAAGTATACTTAGGATGATTCTTTCCATATTGCAAGAAGTAAAAGAATCAAGTCAGAAGACATACAGTACATGTACAGCACTATGTACATATACTGGAAACATGTACACATTCCTGTCATAATCAGCCCACGCACGGCGACGCAATTACAAAAATTTAATCAGGAATGCATTAAACAATATCACGCTGCGTCTCAATGCCAAACGGACTGTCCAAAGAAAAATAGCTCGGCACTAGTCTGGAGTAATTCTTGAAGAAGATCATTAGACATGTTAGACGGATGTACGTATTAGCAATTGGACAGCAAGGTCTAAACACAGTTTGAGATTCCATCACAACTACAGAATATGTAACCTGATATAATTACATCTACTGCGAATAGATAAAAGATAACTGGTTCTGCACCTTGTTGCTTAAAACAAATTTACATTTGAACAACTTTCTCGTCCAATTTTTGTTATGTGTAGGGAAATCCCATGTGTACCTACATGTACGTACAATACATGTACATGTTGGTCTATCTGCTCGGCCCCAACCAACTGGCTTGCTTAAAGCTACAGTCCATCATTTGCAGCTATCAAGAAAGTGACTGACGTAATTATTGTTGAAAAACATACTTGGTTGAAAGATAGCAAGATCTCATTTGTGAAATTATTCCGTCTGGCTTGCTTTCATTTAGAAGAAACACAAAAATGTAGGTGATTTCCAATGAAAATGTCATTCAGTCAATTGACTGATTTTTGGAAAAAAAGAAGGCTGTCAATGATGCAGTGTTTCGTGATCAAAAGGTTGTGCAGGGTTTCTCACTGTTTTCTCGAAAAAGCTTAATATCCTCTGAGCTGAAACTTCAACAGAATGCTTTGAACACTCTTCTTTGGAGTTTGAGTGGTGTTATTAATTGGAATCAAACAGAATGCATAAAAAGCAAATGATCCTATATGCCTTTAACATGTTGTCTGAGTTAACATCATGTAGGATCGTTTCCACACATTTTAGGTTAAATGCACACACATACGATGCAGTCTGGTCTGCAACGCTTTAACAAGTGTGCACGTTCTGACACGTTCCAGAACCTGTTTATCTAAGCACGTCTTCAATAATCCTTCCTGACCTCATCTCCACTTCCCCATTAATCTTTTCCCGGACCATACATTTAAGCAGGTCTGCTAGTCCATCTCATCTGACCCCAAGGAATATTACTGTCCACGCTGTGTCCCATCTCTTGACCATCCATTGGCCATGCCAGCTGCACATGCTTACGGGTCAAGGGGGAAACATGAGGAACGTGTATGGATTTCAGCCCATGTGTTCTGGCCAAGAAGGAACTCGTGCGACCCTGAAACGCAAAACGCCGCAGTCTGAATGGCGTCACCGATTTAATTATTTATCTTCGCGCCGGAAGTTAAAATTGCACTCTTGGGTGCATTTCACGCAAGGATGAAGTGAATAATTATCACCGAGGATTTAAAATGCCGGACCAGTTCAGAAGTTGCACACAAGCTGTTGTCAGAATTCTGACAATTAAATTTTAGCCGCTAAAAATCTTCTACAGAAGTCAGTTTGCAGAACTTTGGCCCACATTTGGCCTGCTGCAGAAAGCGAGTCATTCTTCACTTCTTAATCTCAACTCCAATTCCTTCTCCTCATCTCAAAAATTTAGATCCAAGGAAATACAGAGTTTATTGTCTTATAACAAACAAGTACTGCCGTATTTTCAGAATTCTTCCCTGTGACATGGCCTGCATGTTCAGAATGAACGAGCAGTTTTCTACATCACGGCACCTGTACATTTTGTACATGTACGTGGATGTGCAGTAAATGTTGGTGCGGACATCTGGGGCCAATTTCATAGAGCTGCTTAAGCACAAAATTTGCTTAAGCACAAAAACGTCTTGCTTAATAAAATCAGGTTACCGGCCAAAACTCCATGCGATTGTTATGCTAAGTAAACAACAGCTAAATACCAGTCACAAGCAATGTACATCACATGGAGTTTTGGCCGGTAACCTAATTTTACTAAGCAATGTTTTTTTGTGCTTAAGCAAATTTTCTGCTTAAGCAGCTCTATGAAATTGTGCCCCGGGACCAGGAGCTTCCTTTACATTGCCTTGTCTAATTCCCAGACCTATTTTTTCTCATTGTAACTCATCACAATCAGTGAAAAGTGGTGAGCAAATGAATGGATAAATGAATACATACATGTACATGTCTACCTGTATGTTTTCACCGATTGACACCCACACAGCACAGCATCTGCATGTACAATACAGGCAGTATGTTTTTCTGAAGATTGGCTTTTCTATTGATACTTTTTCTACTAAATTAGCCCTGACCCCCTAAGGGCTCTTTGGGGGTCAAGTACCAAATTACTACATGTGTTATGCACACGTATATGGAAAGAAATGCATATTACAGTCTACAGGTTACTACTCGGTAGTATTTTGTAGCATTGGGGGCAGTTAGGGCTAATAGGCCATTTGCGAGTTAAATTTGAATAAAATCTGAAACGCTGACTTAATCCAATGCTTTGCATGTTTTAACTTTGCATTCTCCTGACCAAAGAGACTGTTACTGTATCACATGATTCGGGGCAAGCCTTACGCTAGCAACCCCCAGCTCCGGCATGGTCTGGTGTCTTTGTGCCATTCTCACCCATTATGAACAATGTATTGGTGCTGAGCGTCTCTTACGTAACTATGCAAGAGCTTACCCCGAATCATGTGATTAGCAACAGTGTCTTGGGTCTGGAGAATTCAAAGTTACAATGTTCCAGGCATTCTGAGCAAGTCAGTGTACCAGACTTTTTCAAATTTAAATCCAAAAGGGTGTAGGTCACTCGCAAATGGCTTACTGCCACAATATTCTTTGGGGGGGGGGGGGCGCGGGGCAGCGGGGGTTAACCCTTTCCATTTATGAATGTCAATTTTTTTCATACATTACAGCGTACATACCACCGAGAGTAATTCATTAATATATGGTTTCATATAATGAAATCTACTTTGTAAGTCGAGGGCCAGAGGGATTTAGTTACGTCAAATCAGTCAGCATAAGGCTAAGCAAATTGTTTAAATAGCCAGGATGATTCCATTAATTAATTGCTTCGTCCACCGTTGTCTTGTAAGATATTACCTTCTTGCTGTAGGCATCGTGTACCGGTGATATGATGCCGGATATGACTTGGTATTTGCCCGTCCGCTGTAGATAATCCTTGGCTATTTCTGTAATTAAAAGAACCAGAAGATAAAAGTTAACATCTAATGATGAACATTGGGCAAAAAAAAATAATAATTCTTCTTCCGATTACATAGCATTCGAAAAAGGGTAGGTAGGTACGGAAATTTTTTTGGCCAATTTTTTTGTGTGTACGATCATATGGAGGCGTCTGCGTGTAGTCAAGGGTAAAAGGTAGTAATTGATGGTTTTGGGTGTTTTTTTCTCATTTTTCCCATAAAAAAATTAGGGTAGGGGCTGTCAGAATAGGGTAGGTAGGGAAACCGGAAGCAGACTATTTTTAAATTTTTTTGTCATTACAGAAAAAAACACAAGCTTGCCTTTTAATTGTTTTTTAAAGTCAATGGCATGGACATTTCTTCAGAAATGGTAGGTATTTGACAACAATGTTTTAGTTTTCACTCCCCCTCAAATTTTTTTTTTAACCAGATTTCCCAACTTGAATCATAATTAAGTAAAAGAGTAGTATATTTCTGAACTCTATTAACCACAAAAACTGAAAAAAAAATTCCCTTCAAATTCAAAAGGTTTTCCTGTTTTTTACCAAACAAAGTTCCAAAAAGAACACATTTCAAAATCTTCTGAAAATCCGATCCTCAAAAATTCATTAGATTAAAAATTTTCTTAGCTCCCCCAATTTTCCATCTTGAACTGAATCTGGTAAAAAGGAAACAAAGGACAATATCACAGATATATATTTTCTAAGCGTCATGGGATTCCCCTCACCGAGTCGACCAAATGAAATCTTTCATTTCAATTGGATTTTGCCAGTTTACATGCTTACACTTCATCCAGATTAATTTAAGACACAACAAGCATGACGGCACCGGGAATGTTTCAGTAGCCCCCTCCGGCCCAGAAATCCATTCTCCATTTCCCTACAAGACGAGAACCGATCGTTTCAAAACGACCGGTGCATCGTTTCCGGAACACCAGCCGAGAAAAGAACAAGTTGGCCCCGAATCGATCCTCATTTATAGTGCCGGGGCTGAGGTTTTCTCATTTTGTGGCTAATGGTCCCTTGGGGTACAAGTTGGGACAAAATTATGTCTGCCGATTTCCACGGAGTTATTGGGTTGCATGGTGAGACGACAGATAAAAATCAATGCTAATTTGTTTGTTTTTTCCATTAGGAAAGGGATCAGTGGGTCGTTCCTCTTTTGCACAATGTATGATTGCAATACATGTAATTCTCATTTGATATTTGCTGAATTTCCTTTTTGTTCTGTAATTATAGGGGCCTAAAAACAAATGAACATCAATACTAATTTGTTTGTTTGTCTCTATTGGGATTTTAGAATGGGACCATTCGGTCGTTCCTCTTTTTGACGCAATGTACAATTGCACAAGTATGATTTTTTTTAACATCTACATTTGTACTTTGCTTGTTTTGTCAATGTAACTGAAAATACTGGAACCTACGTGAAAAAAGTAGATGAAAATCCATACTAATTTTTTTTGTTTTTTTCCATTAGGCCAAAAAAAAAGTCTCCGGTTTTTGGTATGCGCGCGCGTCGCCGTAGCCATGCGCGTCGGCAAAATGAAAAAGTTTTTTTTCAATGAAAGATGATGTCTCAAAACTGCCAAACTCACTGGTTTGACTGGAATCCTGCTGCTGCACAATTTTAACGTGTTTTTAGATGGGGTTATGATCGAGAATAAGCTTTATGTGGCCTCTCTGGTCTCCTATAATATTTGCACTAAGTTTAGTCGGGCACCATTTGCAGTCATCAGCCGACATTTGAAGCAAAAAAAACAGGTAAAAAAAAAAAAAGCCGCTCCACTTTTTGGGCAAGCTCCATACCAGAAACCGGAGACTTTTTTTTTTTGGCCTTAGTATTTTAGGAAACGGATCTTGTATTAATTCCACTTTATTTACATAATACATGTATATTATTTAAATTAATGACTACTATCCTTGTTGTTTTAACATTGTAATGCAAATTTAGTTATTACATCTATCTTAAAAACGGCTAAACGTACTACTGCATGGCAGTAGTACATTTCAAATCATTTCAACTTCACCCATCATTTAAAAAAATTCCCCTCCCCTTATGTTGACAAAAGCTTTGAAATTCCCACCTTTCTGTGAAGGGGCAGACCCAGTATGAGCCTCAGCTTATTGTCTCATCTCCCCATACTATTAATCTAAGCTCTGTTATGTTTACTTACAAGTATAATGTACTAGCTTTATAAATTTGAACTTGAAAATTCTAGTCCATCCTTGTTTTTTTTTCTGAACCGAATTCCCATAAGGAAATTAAAACTTGAAAGCTCCAGAAATGCCATATCAAAACCACTGGGTACGTGTACGAAGTCAGCCCTTGTTAACATTCAGCGAGCGACCCACTACCACGGCTAGTGGAATCCAATTTGTCGGAATTAATGGGGGGAGCCTTCCGCATGGTTCACGGCAATCAGATAGTGGATTACTTCACTGATTTGATGGGACCGATCCCAGACCTGTTTTTTAGTGTCTTAACGCTGCGTGGGGCCTGCGCGGGGCCGGGCCGGGGTTGTAGGCTATGGAAACTTGTTAGGCCGGCCGGTAATGCGCGGAAGGAGACGGGAGGGTTGGAAGTGATATGTTTCATTCATGAAGAGATGGGTCAAACGATGCACTCACGTGAAGACGCATTTGCACACACTTTAATTCAGATGCCCATTTATAATGTTTTAGTACAAGTTATACTGTGTTGGTACCGGTATGTTGAAGTCTGAAATCTGAACTGGTTGAGAAATGTACGCATTTCAGGAAAAAAGCAAGCAAAGCATACAAAGCATATATTGAACTAATCAAATTTTGTCAAAACAAGATGTTCTGTATTTCCAAACTGATCAGTTTGATTTTGACTCAACTTTTTTTTTATTTCACATGAAAAATAGTATTTTTTGTTGCAACATTTTTTTTCCCCACAAAATGGTCATTGAGTTTTGTATTCTTAAAATGGATGTACCGAAATGGCACCCTCAATTTGTGTCAAGTACAAATCATGTACGTTGTACGCAAACTTTGAATTTGCAAAACACCATAGATTACTATTTGTCTATATTTACATGTACATTTTACATCAATGCAAGTGGCAAAAACCACATGAGCACTATTAGTAACACTGAGATCGCATCTGCTTGTTTTAAAGGTCAAGATGATAAAAAAATTCCTTGAACATATTTTTTCTCGGTGCCCTGTACATATGAACATGATACAAGCAATGTAATATGATACAAGCACAGCAATTTAATGCTGGAATTTTTGCCTTGTCTATCGTCAAATGGCCTTTCAGGGAAGATTTGAATGTACAAATATACGCAATATGAAACTTAATGGACTACTCTTTTTTTAGTGAACTCTAGAGCTATTTGCTGAATGTGATGTTTTTCATTTTCTTTGCCTTCAAGACTTACATTTGAGGTGCTGTTATTCCATTTTTTTTTTTACCTTACTCCCTGGGCATACGGTACCTGTGTTAATGAACATCACCAAAGAAAATTATACAGGCAAAAGAAAAAGTGTCTCGAAGTTTTATTCATTTTCAGCTAAAAATAAAACCTTTTTATGTAAGCTATTTTAAAAAGTACACCACCTCAAAAAAATATGCCTTTTGGGAAAATCTTAAGCTGGTTTATCCATGTGACAAAATAACAGCTTTGCATATAATCACAACAACCCATCCAAAATTCATTACCACAACAAATTTTGTATTTTATGGTGGTTTTTTTTTGGGGGGGGGGCTTTTTTCCCCCTCTTCTTCTTTTTTTTTTTCTAATTACCCAGAAAAAAACCAGAAAAAACCTGTAAATCACTTTGCAAATACCGCAGGGACACGACTTATCGGAAAATGAAAAAAAAAACGCTTCATGTTTCAAGATAATTTCCAGTTGATGAGCCTACTGGCTCCCGGTCAAATTGCAAACCATATTTGTCTCCACCTTATACTCTGAAAAACACTTCGGGTGACGTCATTCACTTCGGATGAAGCAGCCTGTCGCTCTTGGTCCTCAGAACGCACTGCCCACAAACCTGTGTGGGCAGAACTGTGTGGTTTTACGGTATCCGGGGCTGTTTGAAGATGAGAATCAGGTGACAAATAAAGCGAAGACAAAATGTTCTTCCGTTTTGGCCGGGTACTTGTAGAGATGGGCTGTTGATTGATATGTTTGTGAATAAAAGCCTTGTCCTTTCAGCAAATGTTGGAGCCAGAGCTGCCCACGGCCAGAATCTGACACAACTTGTTTTTCTTTTTTTCAAATGAAATGTCCAGATTTGTCCATAAATACAAGTATGTTATTTACCTGTTTCGTATTTAATTACACGGTTTAGAAATTATAGCCTGCAACAGCAGAAGTTTCGAAAAAAATCACAATGTTCATTTTGCTGTATGCTTACAATTCTCCAAAAGTTGGCATATACATGTACCGGTACTGCCTCACACTTCTATGTAATTTACATTTAACATACATGTATACATGTACACAACAATTGTTAAATACTAGACAACATTTATGGTACACATATCATGTAGATTACTAAAGTGGGGCATAAATTTTCATGTTAAAAAGTACAAGAAGCTCAATCAGAAATATCTCGGAAGCTGCGGGCCAATGAATTTGTGTTCATGCATGAGTCACGTGATTGTGCCATGTAATTTCTGGAAGTAGTAGTGTTTTGAGTAAAAAAAATTGAGTTCTTAACCCAATGATGCTATGATGACCTTTGACCCCAGTTTGGTCATGTGACATGCTGGGGCTGGGTTTCTGATACTTTTGACAAAGTTGGTTGAAATCGGTCAAAATATGTACCGGTAGGAGCAATAGACAATGTCAATGTTTGTTACTAACTTCAGAACAGACTAACAAAGAGACATGATGATTTGCTGAGCTGCTATCCCGCAGCTAAAAAAAATATTTGTGCAACAAGTTCACCAATAGACTACATGTACTTCGCATACTTAAACATTCAGAATGTACTATGTATTTCAGATGCTGACTTTCATTATACTGTGACTGTGACTGTGAGCGAAATAATGATGAAAAAGAAGATTATTAAAAATATGACGATGATGAAAAAAATCCTGATATGAAAATTAAAAGGAAAATGTGGGTGAAAGCCCGACACAAGAGGCACTTGTCTGATAAAATCTTCCTCACTTTAGTACGGAGAGGCACGGATAATGAAAAGGAAATGATGACAGATTATCATCTTCCAAGACTCCCAAGAGCTGGATTAATGAAGTCTTCTGTCTACGCACAGGAGCATGCTGATGTCAGCAACATCCATACGTGTGTACGTACATGCATGTACACCCATGTACGTGTACAACTTGTGGCATATGGGCACACAGCAATTTTGTCGACACAGCTGAATGAGCAATTCGCTGATCGAATTCTAGCGCACTAGTCATGCGATCAAAGGAACTGGTTAAGAAAATAACACCTCGCTGTATTTGGAATGAACAAGAATGCATCGGGATAAAAGACATGCTAATGATAAGAATGCAGGTATGCAATTGTGTACTGTGTCCACCAGGACCGCAACTTACTAAATATACGTGTACATGTACACTGTACATTCTCAATTTATAATTTTTTAATTTTAATTCTAGAAATCTTTCCCCTGATACACAGTGTCCTGAGGATTATAGATATGAGGTGTTACCAGGTATTTTCAAATGTACATTTGGTTTTGGAAATCAATGAAAATTGCAAAAAAAAATCTGTTTCAAATAAAAAATTCTTATGGGAAATTACTGAAGTCTGGAATCTTTTTGAAGCAATTTCAACTTAGTACATGTACATACATGTACATGTACATGTACTGGAACCCTCCTGCAAATGCACTCTAAAATAACAGTAAATGCGTGTGAAACATTTTTTAAAAACTGAATTCTAAGATATAGGCCTATTAGGCTACAACTAACAGAAGACACTTATAGAAATTTTTGTTAAAATTCTCAATTTATAATTTTTTAATTCTAATTCTAGAAAACTTTCCCCCGACACACAGTGTCCTGAGGATTATAGATATGAGGGTACCGTACCAATACCATATTTACAAATTGTTACATTCTAGAAAACTTTGTGACAAATTTGTAACATTTTTTCCAAAGTTTTATAAAATCCATTGGTCACAATGCTATCACAATTTGTTGAACTCTCTGATGGATTTGGTGCAAGTACCGGTACCAAGGGCCCTTGGGGGCCGCATATGCTATAAAATAAACCATTATGAGAAACATCTGGAATGCATTCATTCTAAGCTCCATGCTTGAATGGCACTCTAAAGGATCTACAAAATAGGATTACCAGTTGCAAAGCAGGGCAACAACAAAACAAAACGTCCCTGAATAGAGTTCAGTAAACTTTGCTTAATTTCCCTGTACTGATTCCTGCTATGCACACTTTATGTACAGTGTACCTCGAGTACAAACTAACATGTCGACTTGGGTACAACTGGGTGCAAGTGGGTTCCACAGGGGTTAAGGTATAGGATGAAACGGGCGCTACTGGGCTCTAAATCACACCTGTGCTTCGGATACTGATACATACAATGTAGAGAAATGCATTCCACCATCGGCTTAATAATTTTAAGGAAGGACTTAAAATACACAGTAACTTTATTTGATACCACAGAAATGTAACACCATAAGACACTGACAGCAGGCCCGTACCAAAGGGGGATGCAGCGCTTGTGTATGCACCTCCCCCCATTAATCAAAATTACCCCAACCATCTCCCCCCTCCCTAAAAAAAAGAACAACAACAACAACAACAACAATAGAATTACACACACACATACATGTACACACACACAAATTAGTAAAGGTCCACATTTTGAAGCGTTGCTCTCGTCATTGAGTCATAGTACTTGACTCATATTCATAAGATCTTTTCACAACTGCCTATTAAATGGTGTTGTTTCTTTGTCAACAAAAACAAAAGCAACATTAGGCCCACAACAAAAAAATAGTTCTGCTTCCAGTTTCCCTACCTACCCTATTCTGACAGCCCCTACCCTAATTTTTTTTATTTGAAAAATGAGAAAAAAAACACCCAAAACCAAATTTCTACCTTTTACCCTTGACTACACGCAGACGCCTCCATATGATCGCACACAACAAAAATTTGAAAAAAAAATTAAAATTCCCTACCTACCTACCCTATTTTCAAATGCCATGTAATCGGAAGCAGAACTATTTTTTTTTTGTGGCCTTATATGAACACTTTCTCCCTCAATATTAGGAGTCAGGTTGGCGTAGCGGTACTTTCCTCGCCTTCCACCGCTGTGACCCGGTTCAAATCCCGCCTGGGTCAATATGTGGATTGGGTTTTCAGTCCCTACCTGATTCCGTGGGTTTTCCCCAGAATATTCTTCTGGGGTTTTCCTCCCACCTCTAAAACTGTCATTTCTTCTCATTGTCTTCTCTCTATAAGTTGGTGTGATGTTTCCCCTGGGATGCTTTACCGACTATAATGATAAAGATACAGATACAGATCTCCAAAAACTAAGTGGGGGTGGGGCAGCGGGCACAGGCACCTTCATTAAATTTCCAGTGCTATTGTTGGGAGTTGTGCCCCCACCCCCTCCACTGCCAAAAATATTTTCTTGAAAATAAAACAGATGTAAATTGTATGGTCTATGACCAAGCAGTAAACACATGTACCGGTAACGCCTCAAGATGATGCTATGGTACATGTACATGGTGTCCACATTGGGACCCCACTGAAAAAAATCTTGGCTAAGTTATGGTGAGTATGCAGCATTCATCTTCCGTAGGAGTGTGAAAATCAACAGCTTGGAACAACACGACGGCATTATAGCCTCGTCGGCCAAAAGTTATCATTTTTTAATGATTTCTGCCCATCACGATCAATGAGCCGTTCAGGAATTATCAGACAAGTTTTATTACAGGCTACAGACCGATGATGATGGATAACCAAATCGGAAGGCCCAAATTGGGATGCGCATCTGTGCAATTCGAATAGTAACAAGAAGTGTGTACACATGTACATGTACATGTGCAGGCCTACTTTGTACACCATATTATGGGGAAGTTTTTAATTGTAAGGCAAATCAGGACTGAGTTATGGGGACTTTCTGCTGTCCCCACAGCGTCTTCAGTTCCCACAAATACCTTGTGCAGACCAGTGTATGTCCCCATAACTACATGTTCGGAACAAGAATATGTATGAACATTACTATCCTACAAAATACATGCACATGTAGGTATTGTGAGTTGTTCTTTTGCCTTCTTGCTTGTCAGGCACGCAACTGGGAATTCAGAAAAAACGAAGAGATTCCAAACCACACAAGACTTTGTACAGTGTTTTTCAATTTCTAATGGCATTCATGCGAAGTAAAAAACGAGGAAATCAGCGGATCCGAGGAAAAGTTTCATGCCTGGCTTGTTTCAAAGATGGCGAGTGTGTGCTCTTCAACAAATTCTACTTTTTTTCTCCAAATCAATTAAATTTCAATTTGGATTTTACATTATAATGTCTTATTAATAATAAAAAACTACTTTTTTTCTGTTTGTGGTGTCTGCCTCCCTCTGAAAAGGGCTTTTATTTTGGAGGGGTTCGTTTGCACTCAAACAGTTAAGCTTTAAAACCTGATCTACAATGTAGATGTACAATAATGACAATGTACAGGGTGAGCTAAAAAAACCGAAACCCAAATGTCGTGACTATTGTTTTATTGAAGTTCTGCATGTAGCACTTTCATAATCTAGGATATGAAAGCCCAATTCATAAGCTTTCTTTTAGTACAAGAATCATTTAAATCACTCATGTACTTTTCAAGTTACAGAATTTTAAACACACCCACCATTTTAAGGTTCTGTCCACAGATCACCAAAAAGGTGTGCGTTCTTTCAGCAAAACAAAAACTACTTACACACATCCCTATGTGATTTGTTTTCGTTTGCTGAAAGAACACTGAACTTTTTTGCGATCCATGGACAGAACCTTAAAACAGTGGTTGTGTTTAAAATTCTGTAACTTGAAACGTACACGAGTGATTTGAATGATTCTTGTACTAAAAGAAAGCTTAAGAATTGGGCTTTCATATCCTAGATTTTGAAAATGCTACATGCAGAACTTTCCTAAAACAATAGTACCAACATTTGGGTTTCGTTTTTTTTTATTACTCACCCTGCACAATTACACTGTAAATGTAAGTTCTGCGACACCCAAGCCCCAAGGTTATTGTACCAGTACCGGTACCAGTACATGTACATGTACTTCCTTCCTTAAGTTCCATGCTCCCGGATGTCAGTCACATCTGATGTTCCTACCGGTACATGTACATGTACATGTACATGTAGGCCCTACTAACGTTTCTCATCAAATATGACAAAATCAACTATTGAACTATTCACATAGAATGCTTAAATACAAATACATTTATGGTTGTATAAAATATATCATATGTGAGGCATTCTGGCAAAATGAGACGGAACTGGACACAGGGCATAGTGGAAAAAATTTTAAAAACCGAATGGGGTGACTTTTTTGCTGATTTTCAGATTTATTGATATCTTCGTATGTTTACTACACATATTGTATTTTAAAGAAATATTTATATCATAAAATGAAAGTGTTTTTTTATCAGCTATTTATCTCTCATTACAAAAAATGTGTTTTCGTCGGATCGGAAATGTGAGGGTGGTGTAGTTCTGTTTCAAGTTGATCCTTCGCTTCGTGATGGCTGCAGCATGGCATTACATGTAGGCGAGTTCAAATTAATCTCAATTGGGTTAGGACAATGGGGGAAAAGGACCATTTCAGTTGAGGCCATTTGTCACAGACCCTTACGATGGAAATTTTTTTAGGACACCTCTTAATGTTTTACAAGTTCAGTTCATAAATCAAATCCCTGCCCTCTTTCCACAAAATTAAGGCCAAAAAAAATAGTTCTGCCTCCGGTTTCCCTACCTACCTTATTCTGACGGCCCTACCCTAATTTTTTTTTATGGGAAAAATGAGGAAAAAACACCAAAAACCATCAATTACTACCTTTTACCCTTGACTACATGCAGACATCTCCATATGATCGTACACAAAAAAATTAGCAAAAAAAAAATTCCCTACCCTATTTTCGAAAGGCAATGTAGGCCTAATCTGAACTAAGCAAAAGTATTTTTTTTTTGGCCTAAACGAGCTGATATTCAAAAACTCAACTCAACTCGTTTGCCCTCAGGCGGGCAAGAGTATGGCTTTCCAAAGTAATTCTGTCCTGTATGAGGACAGCCAGTTCGTCTCATGTTGAAATTTTGATACGCAAACGTGTGCAAACGAATCTGGAAATTTCATGAAAAACATGAAAACATGAAAAAGGCAGCACTTTCTGATTAGCCTATAAAGAGGGTGAGTATACTTCTAAAGCAAAAGTAAACTACAAACTAAGCCTAAATGTGAAAATCAAAATTTGACAAAGTTTGACATGTTTTTGTACATGGTGGAAGTGTGGCCTTTATTTACGGAGGTAGTCCAGTAAATTGGCCAAATTTATGGGGCTAACTGACAATATGCCCTGTGCATGGATGGTCCCGTTGCTAGGGAGTAGGGGAGCCAAAAATCAATTTAAGATCGAAATTATTTGGTCACTTGAAAATCACCCCAGCTAACTATGACTGCTAAATAGCAAAACAAAATGTTGAATTCTGTACCTTCAGAGTAAACAAAAAATGTGACAAATCTTGATGATTTCGGTCGCTTGTCCATAAAAAAACGTTCAGTTCCAACAGCTGTCTTCCATTTTGTTTGGTTAATGTATGCATGCATCATGTGATGACATCGAAAAAAAATCTGCGAGCGCGATGTATGTGGGTACCACATCACTTTCAGGCGCCGCAAGTGAGTTCAATTTTCGTCTGTTGCGTTGTTGTGGAAAGCATTCTCTTTGTCTTGCCTTCGTGAATGACTGCTGAATGTATGAGGTATATAAATGAAATCTGGAGTGGGATAATAGAGGTGAAAAAGGACAATTTTTGGGAGGCCATTCTGGAAGGGTCTCTTGCTACCACACTCTAACTCCCTAGTTACATGTATGTCTCCAGCGCTACAGTACATGTGAATGATATGTCAGCTGGAGTTACTCAAGCTAGTTACCCAGTAGCCCCATAAATGTGGCCAGTTTACTGGACTGCCTCCGTAAACATAGGCCACACACCGACCGTATGGGAAACGTACTCGGCGAAATGTTGAACATGTTGAAAAAATGTTGAAAGTGATTTCCACCATTTGTCCACATTGCGACTTCAGACCCAGTTTATTTAAGCTTTAAAAGTACACTTACCCTCTTAATAACAAAATGAGAACCTTCGGCCAGTGTCAGTTGTCCAGCTGCTGCCTAATTTACGTCCTTTTCTGGAGCCTTTTTGGCAACTTGGATTCTACCTCCATCATTGTCCGTGGTCCAACTGAACAATGGCGTCGCGCAATATCAAAGGGGCGGCGCAGGCCCGGTGGCTGTTACCTGCCTTCTGTCAATCCTTCATGTAAACGCGCCCTCATGCGTATACACCCTCGGCCAGCTGGCCGTACGGCGTGCGTGCGTCGTGTGGCCAGCTGGCGGTGTATACGCTGAGGCGCGCTTTATGAAGGATTGACAGAAGGCAGGCAGCCGCACCGCCGCCCTTTGATATTGCGCGATGCCATTGTTCAGTTGGACCGACAATGAAGGAGGTAGAATGAATCAAGTTGCCAAAAACTCCAGAAAAGGACGTAAATAGGCAGCAGCTGACAACAACTGGCGAAAGGTTCTCATTTTGTTATTAAGAGGGTAAGTGTACTTTTAAAGCTTAAATAAACTGGGTCTGAAGTCGCAATGTGGACAAATGGTGGAAATCACTTTCAACATTTTTTCAACATGTTCAACATTTCGCCGAGTACGTTTTCCATACGGTCGGTGTGTGGCCTATGTTTACGGAGGCAGTCCAGGGAAAAATTCTGCCAACCGGACACCACTTACCTGCCGCCAAACATCCAAATTTTCACCTCACCTTGTGATTTCAACCAAGAGAAATCCAGGAAAGAGTGGACATGCGAAAAAAAATTGGTAAAAATGTGTTTTTGGAGCACATTTTGCATGCACATGTAGTGCAGATCTGAGTTGAAGCAGCCGGTCAAAACTGATTGAAGTGTCTGGAACAGCGGTGCGTTATACGCATGACATCCATAACCATGACGTCGCATGAGACGTCGCATGAGCCGGCCAATGATAGTGCAATACGTCATTATGAATATTTATTTTCTCATGAATATTTAGTTTATTTCAATGGATACTTCAAATACGTCCAAAGATTGATCATTGCAACAGCGATCGTGCGCGGCCTAGCGGTTAAGAGACTCGTGTATCAAGCAAGCGTCCGAGGTTCGAATCTCGAGGAAGTGAGCGACTGATTGATAAATAGAAATTAAGGAAAGGACGGGGTGAGAGTAGAGGAGGGAAAGTGGAGGGAATAACCATGAAAGAGGTAACTTTTGGCGCTAGAAAATTAATTGAAAAAAGTGGTGTCCGGTTAGCAGAATTTTTCCCAGTCCAGTAAACTGGCCACATTTATGGGGCTAGGGCGTCCCATCCTACGCGCACGTCATTCATATCAATTATCATGGTTATGCAAATTGCACGTCCATCAAAATACATGCATCATTTACCGGCTCAAGAAAATGTAACGAAAAAAGTACAATTTCCGCCATCGCTCTACCTAGATCACAACACAATTTTAACAAATCAAACAAGTAGATGTTCTGTAAACGGTAATATGTGTTTTACTTACCAAACATCCGTAGATGCATGTTTGTGATGGGGTTGAAGGACCCGCATGCCAGCAAAACAACCCGTGTGGGCGCGGCCATCTTTTTCTCGCACGTACACAGAGTGCTCATGGGTAATGGATCCTTGGCCGCCGAATCCGAAGTTTTATTAAATCGCCGACTACAGATTGAGATAAATTTGAACTTGGTTGGCATCCTAAAATATAATCCACTGGATTTGTACACTTAGAATAATATTTTGGAGTAAAATAATTTATTTTGAAGGAATGGAAGACTAATATAAAATTTGATTCTTCTGGAAAATCGAACGAGGTAGCGCAAGCACAGCACGTGCGATTTTGTTGTGGAAATTAAATCGCGCTCAAAGAAGACTGAGTGGTCGGGAAGAACTGGTGAAAAGGAAACATCGTTTCATTCGAGAATAACAAGTCTTATTATTGGAAGACTGTGTTCGTAATCCAGATCGATGAATGGTGATCAGTCCTGAGCAGTTTCAGAATGATCCGTTGTCGCGTTCACTCACAGTGGCTTCGGAAATCACGTGGAGATATGTTCGCGAGTGTCCGGCGTAGTGTGTGCTGTGCCTATGCGGGTACTTTCTTGTGCGCCCGGTGCGTTCACTTGCGGACTTTTCAACCGTGGGTGACTGTCAAGTCTCCGCCCACGCGCGGTGGTAATTGGTGCCAAGGCCGGATGGAATCATCCAAGCGGTCAGTTGCGAGTGGCAATCGGGCCACAAATTTACGCGCCTGTCAACTTCTCCTGCCTTTCCATCCTGTGAATTATCGAGCGGTTGATTTTGTTAGCGATGCCCGATTTTCCGGAAATGTTGAAAACAAATTCAGGATTAGGAGAACGAAGGTGGGTCGGTTGTTGGAAGAAAATCCTGTCGTCCGAGTTGGGCAGAGGAAAATCAAACAAAGACGGGTACTTGGGTCGGCATCTCCTCGTCAAACGGAAAATATTTGCAACGACTCTGAACTTGAACATGATCAAATTGACATCCACAGCCCAGAGGGAGCCCTTCAGGAATCTCTACCCACAGACGAAGAATTAGGTGAAGTTCTTTCAGCTACACATTCACGCCTCAGATCTGAATCCAAAGGAACCGAAACCTCAAATCATAGTACAGCTATTGGTAATGACTCCGAGAGCCTAAACGAATTTGACAGGCAGTATTTTCTGGATGCAGCACACAAAGACTACCAGTCAAAACCGTCAAGGAAGAGTGAAAAGGCGAATTCGGATGCAGCATCCGATGAGGTCGCAGATGTTGACGACAGACATGAATTTGATCGGCAGTATTTCGGCAATTTGCAAGAAGCTGATGTCCATTCTCAAGAGCATGATGGTAAAAAAAAGAGGAGACCTAGCCTTTGGGGCCAGTCCAGAAAGAAAGGCACAGAACCCGTTTACATGGACTCCAGCTTACCAGAGGATTACTTTGACAACCTGTCTTACGGGATAAGGACAAAGACGGCCTTGGAAGATTTTGATCAAAAATTGGGAAGAATGTTTGAAGATGCAGCCGAAGACAAAGACGTCAGCATCCAGTCTCTGCTTGACTTTGAGCCCCACGAGACAGCGACCGCATTCCAGAAAGTAGACGACATCGGAGACCACGAGGAATTGACTTTCATCAATGAGACAAAACTTGGGGGAAAAGTGGCAGAGAGGATACAAGATAAATCCTTGAAGGCAAAGTTGGAAGCGGAGCGCATCATTGCAGAGAGGAAACAGGAGCTACGCATCGGTGACCGCAACCTCTCTGATCTGGAGCCGGAGATCATTAGAGCGATGAAGGCAGTCCATCTGGCAACCAGTGCCAGCTCTACAAGAACCAAAGCACAGAAAGTTCAAAAGGTCTTTGGCACGGCTGACCCAAACCTTCCAGGCACGGATGTTTCCTGTTCAGGATGTGGGGCTCGTTTCCAGGCCCACGACCCTAAGCACCCGGGCTTCCTGCCCAGCGAGAAGTACCGGGAGCTCCTTGAAGGTGGTGGACTGGAGAGGGCGGTCTGCCAGCGCTGCTGGTACCTGACCCACCACAAGATGGCGCTAGACGTCAGCGTTGGAGAGAACGATTACAAAGACATCATCACTTCGATCCGGAGGACCAAAGCTTTGGTGGTGGTCCTGGTAGACTTGCTGGACTTTCCTTGTAGTCTGATTCCAAACTTGAAGGGGATGGTAGGGGAGAGGAAACCCATGGTTATAGTGGGTAAGACTAGAGAACTCTCTTAAGGAAACAGACTAAGATGCAGTCTGGATGTTTCTACAGTAGTACAAAAAAAGTACACATATATGTATTGTCTACATTTTCAGATCGCAGATATCGGCCAATTTTGGCATGTGCTAATGAGAAAACATAATTTTAACCGTCGCTTATCCAGTCAAAATCTTTAAGACCATCTCGGCTCCTTAGGGAATAGACAATTTTGAGGGTATATATACAACTGCTTTTTCAGAACTGATTCGCAGCTAAACACAAACACCTCTCTGCCCTCACCACTGGTATCTAAAAACTTCTTAGAATCGCATGGCATTATTTTTACATTTTTGTCGGAACCATCATGTAACATTTGCTGACTATTATGATATTGTCCATGATGATTTGCATCCTTTAGGGCAAATGACACTGTCAGCTTTCCCCTGGGTACTATTGAACCCCCTTAGGCATTCAAATACACTGGACTACATCACAACTAACTGTACAATGGATCCAGAGAGAAATATGTGGAGTGCCGTGGCCTCATGGTCTGGAGCATTGAATTTCTGGTCTGCGGGTAATTCTGCAGGTTGTGGGTTCGAGTCCAGCCTGGGGTTATGGTGCATGTATGTGCCCTCGGGCAAGGCACTTTGTCACTCTTTGCTTCACTCCCCCCAGGAGTATATGGGTACCTGTGAGGGCAGAGATGGTTATTGTAGCTGATTTTAGCTGCTTTGTGCTGAAATGACAGCATTGAGCTGTATACTCTTCCAGGGAGCTGAGATGGTATTTGGAATGTTTGATTGGCCCAATGAGCAGGGTAACAATGATGTAGCGCCTTGAGCACCAATACTGGTGGATACGTGCACTTTATAAATACACATCATCATCATCATCACATAATTTGCAAATTAGCTTGAATATTTGCGTGAGGTAAGCTCATTATGTTGATTGAGCTCAATACTGCCAGCACGGCTTGACCACGCTTTGTAGGAATCGTGACCGGCTGCATTAGTGGAACAACATCCAGATCCGGTCTTCGACCAGTCTAGATTGAGTAGATTCATTGTGGTAATACTTTGATTTAAGTAGAAAAGGCATACAAAGTACCTATCTCCTTGATAATTTCATTTTGGTGTTTCTAAATCCCCACTTCAGGAAACAAAGCCGATCTTCTGCCCAAGGACTCCCCCGACTGGGACCGACGCATCACAAACCAGCTGTTGCAGGCGTGCGTGGAGGCGGGCGTCTGCAGCGAAGATAGCGTGAAGCACGTCTGCATCGTCAGCGCCAAGTCCGGGTTTGGCATCGAAGACCTGATCACTGCCCTGCAGAAGAAGTTGGGGACAACACGCGATGTGTATTTGCTCGGTATGTCTCTCGTTTATTCACGATTGTGATTGTGATTGCAATTTGACAGTAATTAAATCACAAGTCAATCACAAGTTGTGTCTTAAGTAACAGCAAAAATCTTAGGAGTGCTCTTGCCTTAGTTCACCTGAGTAGCTTTCACTTGCCTTGAAACTGTTGGTTTTTGAGAGAAATTTAAAAACAGAAAACATACCGACCCTTTCCTTTTAGGAACAATCTTTGAGGTTTTTTGTTTTGTTCTTATATTTTAAAGGTAATTGCAAACACCGAGAAAAAAAACCTACCACATTATTATGAAATACCATTTTCAAGAAAAGTGGAATTTTTGTATCAATTTCCAACGATGGTTGGCCGACCATCATTGGAAAAACTGACTTTTTCACTGCGATCGGAACTAGCCTTGGTCTGGGCGTTCATCGATATATAGATAATGCTTCGTACAGTGTATAGCGCGTGGCTTGTTTTTATGTTTTTAGCGGCCAGATACCATCACGGACATTATCAAGGATTGCCTTGACCAATGCTAGTTCCGTAGCGGCGCAAGCAAACCGCAGGTCGTCCTGAGGCCAGCCTTATGCTGATGCATGATTGGCAAGTTCCAAGCATTGGTATGTGACCAAACTTGTTTAATTTAGTGTGTATTGGTTGCTCTGACAGGTACTGCCAACGTTGGTAAATCCACCTTGTTCAATCGGCTTCTTCAGTCTGACTACTGCAAGGCGAAGGCATCGTGGCTGATCAGCAAGGCAACTATCTCACGCTGGCCTGGAACTACACTCAACTTACTCAGGTACATACAAAATGGAAGCACACTTCTCCAAAGTTGTGGGCTAAGACTGGATTTTACTTGGTTCCCGCTATGCTGCCAGTTCCTGACCAGCCCGAGGTGGTACAGGGTGCTTTTTGGAAAATGAAACAAGTCCAGTTTTGGAACTTCGGCAGTGGGACCCATGTACGAGAATGTCTTTTTTAAATTTGTGTGGACCGGTTAACTTCAGGTTTTGAACAATGTGCTCTTAACTGCCTCCTGAACATGGACAGACCATACTGCTCAAAATACTGAGACCCTTTTCAGGACAACACAAAAATCCTTTTCGGGACCACACAAACTCCTTTTCAGGACCACACAAACTCTGAGATCCTGGCTTAAAGGCTGGGTTTATAATTCACAAGAATTCAAATTGGAAACGATTTTGAAATCGAGCATGCAAGGCCAAATTCGCGTGAGTTGAAATGTGTTCAACTTTAGCAAATTTGCAGTGAGAAAACTTGATGTGATGTAAAAAATGTGCGTTTGCATTTACTTTCTGAGACCCTTTTCAGGCCCACACAAAAATCCTTTTCAGGACCACACAAAGTCCAGAAAACGAGATCCTGGCTTAAAGGCTAGGTTTATAATTGACAAGAATTCAAATGCGAAGTGATTTTGAAATCATGAAGCATTCAAGGCGAAATTCGCTGGAGTTGAAATGATTACTTAAGAACAAGATTAGTTAAGAACAGGTTCAGATTACTCAAGAACAAGAATTTTCTTTTAAGGTTTCCTATCGTGAAGCCGACACCAGAAAAGATGGCACTGAGAATGGACAGACTTACGGAGGAAAAGAAGCAGGCTAAAGCTGAACAGAAGAGCAAGGCAACGGAAAATGGACAAGATGAAAAGAGATTGAATGAACGGGCGTATGTTAGAGGTGAGTGGTGTCTTACATGTGCAAAAGGTAAGAGTGTGATAAAGCCAGTGTGTACTTCAGGCAAGTTTTAGTGCAGGGCAAATTTGTAAGGCCGGGTTATGGCAAACAATCGCAAAGAAACTTCAATGATTCATGTATTGAAATTTGCTTAACTTTTTTTTGCGTATTACATTGCATTGCAGTGTATAGCATGCAGCCTGGATCTGAAGATTTTGTGGTGAATTTTAACTGTAGCTAGACTGGAGAGCATTCACACTTATTAAAAGTGCACAGAAACGTGGTATTAGAAATAAGCACTGGTCAAGCATTTTTTGATCATACACTCTTGGCTGGAAGGGAGTACTTGTATTCTTATTGGATGGAATGCCATTGGTTGCAGGTTGCGTCCCAGCTGACACCAATATATTTGCACTCTTTGGGTGGAGAGAGTCAGATACAGAAATGGGCCGAAGCGTCTTTCCTAAGGACATACCACAAGGCCAGCAGCTGGATTCGAACCCTTGACCCTCCAATCACGTGTCACAAGCCCTACTCTTCCCACCCACGCTCCCCTGCAATCCGTAACAGAGGCTAAGGCTACATAACATGCCTATGGAAGCAACCGAAATCCATTTCCCATAGATGTATGTGTTACTGCTGGTCATAGCCACAGCCAAGTAATTGGGATGCAGCCTGAAAACGGGTTCATACTTGACGAGAAAGCAAAGCAAATTTTGTGATGTCAGCAAAGAGCCAGTTCGTTATTGATATGGGCCATGGGTCATTCAAGATAATCAAACGCTCGACGGCGCATGAAAACCCAAGGAGACGGTCGCATGACGCTCGCGCGCCCCAGAATGGGTGTTCGCATAAAATCGCTTAACATTGCGTCTGTGATTTTGTCCGGAATGACCTTTGACATGGACGACTTCATCGAGATACTGAACTGGCTTCTTGAATTTTCACTGTGATCGCTGTTACCCTAACAAATTTGCTTCGCACTGAAATTCTCGTGAAATATTATTTTTTTATTTGCAGGGACTGTTGGAAGGTCATATGACATCATCATCAAAGAAGACCCCCCAGAGGAAAAGGAATTGGACGATAGTCGTGATCCATTTGCCCTGTCGGTGGGTAAGGTGGGGCCTTCCCCACTCCCGTCCCCCAAGCCTAAGAAGTCGGGGAAGGAGGAACTGCCGTTTCCCTTCAGACCAGAAGAGTTTGATCGAGGACGGTGGTTTTATGACACACCAGGAATGATTCACAACCAACAGGTAAAGTACATGTTTACATTAAAAGTCATTCCACAGGGTTCCCTCCGCCCTGGATATCCGGTTCGTTAGTAAAAAGGTCATACACGCGCATACACCACTGATTACTAGCGCCTACTGGATAAACGCTTGAGTTGTATTAACTTCCGGTTCCATTCGTGCTGTGCTACACCGTGTGAAGTACGCATGGTTGAATTGAGATGATGTCACACTAACGAACCGGATTAGGAAAAGCTTGAAAACAGTTTCCATTTCTCTAGTCACTGAAAATTCAGGGAATTTGGGAAAAAAATACACCACAAATCAGTGAAAACTCAGGGAATTTGACGGTGACCCAAAAGGGAAAGGTTTTGGCCAATTTGGCGTATGGGTGTCTTCTGCTATGTGTCCAAGTGACAATAACAATTGGCTGTGCTGCAACCACCTCTGGACTTTCCAGTAACTTTGTTAAAGTGAAAATAGTTCTCATGGAATTTTGGAAATTTTCGTAGGGAAACTTCTGATTGTTTACTATATTTGTCCAAACAGTGGATATGATCAGCCACATTTTGTACTGTAAGTGCATCCTGACTTTGTGAAGGAATAGACCAGAGACAAAATGACGTCACGCTTTGTTTACATGTACACTTTCCTATGGGAGCTTGGTGGCTCTCGTAGGAAAGTGCCCATCTAAACAAAGCTGGACAAATTGATTTCGCTCATTCCTTTTTTTGCGTCTCATTTTGGCCTCAACAGTAACAGTATTGCTGTCAAGGACTCAGGACACTTGTCAGAAAAAAAGAATATGAGTACTTAACAATGGAAATCATTGGAGATCACATGTTAAATTCTTTGTAATCACAGATATTGACCAAGTTGACGTCGGAGGAGTTGAAGCTTGTGGTGCCCAAGACGGTCATTCTTCCCAGGACCGTCGTTCTCAAGCCGGGGAACACCATTTTCCTGGGTGGCATGGGAAGATTGGATTATTTGGAGGTGAGCCTGCTTTTTCACATTTGTGCATAATGCTGCCCTCTGTTGATGATAAGAGAAGGATGAGTGTTCCCTGTGGACACAGGGTTTTTTTAAATTTTCCTGTGCATTTTGATTTGCATTTTTTTCATGTTAATCTTCAGCAAATATTGGCAGACAGTCCAATAAAAAAGTCTTTTAAGACAACGGCTGGTTCAAACTCGGCGTGACTGCAAACGGGAACACAAATTTGTGACGTATGAATTTGTGCCGCAGGAACTTGTGCTGCAAAATCACAGAATTGAATTTTTTTTTGTGGCATTGAATTCTCTTTGCAATTGGCTTTGCGTGGAGTATGGACCAGCGTTGATACTGCTTAATTTTTTTTACTTTAAAATCCTAACCTTCCAGGGTATGTTTGCTAGAACCCTGCCAAATGTAGCAACGTGCAACACTTGACTAAGTGACAAGCCTGCCAAATGTAGCAAGATCCATCAGGAGAAAGTCTCAAGGCCACACTGCCTCAGAGTCTGTGGTCACCGCATGCAGCAGGATACAACTCTGGCATTGTTCAATGGGACTTGGCTCTCATTGTTTCAGAGCTGGCCATTCATGCACTGGTGTTGGTAGCTGAATGCATCAAAGTGCACCAGTTCTTTTCCACCTGATGCATTGTTGTTGCGTCTGGCAGGGTTAAGGTTAACAAGCAGCAAAGATGCAATATAGGTTATGCAGTGTGTGATAATATCTCAGTGCTGTTGCAATTGCTGGCCTGAAAAATTTGTGTTTGGTGGAAGATGAGTGATGAATAATCTCAGTGGTTATAAGTTGGAAGCTTCCTTCATTTGTCCTTCAGTCTTGCACGTTTGGAAATCAATGTCTTGTTGAATTAAATTAATTGAATTCCGTGCGTTTTCACTTTTTTTCAAAATAGGGCCAAATGGCTGCCTTCTTCACAATCTTCGCATCCAAAGACCTACCGATGAAATTGGCCAAGACAGTCGAAGCGGATGAATATTATCAAAACTTGGTCGACAAGAATCGACTAATGGTAAATAAATTCGCCATTGATTGTCTAGTTCCCAGACTGTATATTTGTGTTAAGTTCTAATAAGTGGTTTTAAATGGAATTTTGGCATCTGGGTGATATTGATTGTAAATATTGGGTTTGGCAATTCACAAACTCGGTGTTTTGATAGTCGAAACGTAGCCTCAAAATTTCTCTCAGCAGATAGGCGAATTGACCTGTAGCGCAGGGGTCAACTTCATTTGACTTTTGGTGCACAAGTGAATAGTAGGGCACTTTGTTCCATGTGAGGTGAAGCATACTCGAGAAGCATGTTTGAGTTGAGTTTCCCAGTTTTGGACTGCCATGGACTGCAAGTCCTATTGTTTGAGACTCGGACGGGAAATTAACTTCAACGCAAGTCCATCGCCCATAGTCCACTGCCCAATTTCTCAAATCCTCAATTCAGTATTCCTACTCAGCTTAAGGACATTCCTTGTGTGTCTAGGTACCTCAATTCAGTATTCCTACTCAACATTAGGAAATTCCTTGTGAATCTAGGTACTTTAATTCAGTATTCCTACTCAACATTAGGAAATTCCTTGTGTGTCTAGGTACCTCAATTCAGTATTCCTACTCAACATTAGGAAATTCCTTGTGTGTCTAGGTACCTCAATTCAGTATTCCCACTCAACATTAGGAAATTCCTTGTGTGTCTAGGTACCTCAATTCAGTATTCCTACTCAACATTAGGAAATTCCTTGTGTGTCTAGGTACCTCACTTCAGTATTCCTACTCAACATTAGGAATTTCCTTTTGTGTCTAGTTACCTCAATTCAGTATTCCCACTCAACATTAGGAAATTCCTTGTGTGTCTAGGTACCTCAATTCAGTATTCCCACTCAACATTAGGAAATTCCTTGTGTGTCTAGGTACCTCAATTCAGTATTCCCACTCAACATTAGGAAATTCCTTGTGTGTCTAGGTACCTCAATTCAGTATTCCTACTCAACGTTAGGACATTCCTTATGTGTCTAGGTACCTCAATTCAGTATTCCCACTCAACATTAGGAAATTCCTTGTGTGTCTAGGTACCTCAATTCAGTATTCCCACTCAACATTAGGAAATTCCTTGTGTGTCTAGGTACCTCAATTCAGTATTCCCACTCAACATTAGGAAATTCCTTGTGTGTCTAGGTACCTCAATTCAGTATTCCCACTCAACGTTAGGAAATTCCTTGTGTGTCTAGGTACCTCAATTCAGTATTCCTACTCAACATTAGGAAATTCCTTGTGTGTCTAGGTACCTCAATTCAGTATTCCTACTCAACGTTAGGAAATTCCTTGTGTGTCTAGGTACCTCAATTCAGTATTCCTACTCACCGTTTGGAAATTCCTTGTGTGTCTAGGTACCTCAATTCAGTATTCCTACTCAACGTTAGGAAATTCCTTGTGTGTCTGGGTACCTCAATTCAGTATTCCTACTCAACATTAGGAAATTCCTTGTGTCTAGGAGCCTCAATTCAGTATTCCTACTCAACATTAGGAAATTCCTCATGTGTCTAGGCACCTCAATTCAGAATTCCTACTCAACATTAGGAAATTCCTTGTGTGTCTAGGTACCTCAATTCAGTATTCCTACTCAATGTTAGGAAATTCCTTGTTATGTCTAGGTACCTCTGTGTGAGCCAGAGCGCATGAAGACCTTCCCTGCCCTGCAGCCAGTAGAGATGAAGGTGACTGGACAAGGCTGGCAGTGTAGCAGCGCCGATGTACTCTTCTCCTCAGCAGGTTAGTGACATAGACTGTGTGTCTGAGCCACAACAGAAGAATACCATTAATACCATGTTTTCACGCACCGTCTTAGCAGTGAATACAGGGCGAGTCAAAAATAAACGAAACCCAAATGTCGGGAATATTGTTTTAATGAAGTTCTGCATGTAGCACTTTCAAAATCTAGGATATGAAAGCCCAATTCATAAGCTTTCTTTTAGTACAAAAATCATGCAAATCACTCATGTACTTTTTAAGTTACAGAATTTTAAACACAACCACCGTTTAAAAGTTCTGTCCACGGATCACAAAAAAGGTGTGCGTTCTTTCAACAAAACGAAAACCATTCACACACATCCCTATGTAATTTGTTTTGGTTTTGCTGAAAGAACGCTTCTCTTTTTGTGATCCGTGGACAGAGCTTTAAAATGGTGGTTGCGTTTAAAATTCCGTAACTTGAAAAGTACATGAGTGATTCGAATAATTCTTGTTCTGAAAGAAAGCTTACGAATTTGGCTCTCATATCTGAGATTTAGAAAGTGCTACATGCAGAACTTTACTAAAACAATGGTCCCGACATGTGGGTTTTGTGTTTTTTTACTCACCCTGTACTTCTAGAACTAGAAGACACCTGTGTGCCTTCTAGCACTATAATTTTTGTGTCGCCAATATGCTATGTCTTGATAGGCGAATTACTTGCATCTAGAAGTCCACTTTCAAGTCTATTTAAAATTTTGGAACGATGGTTTTTGGACCCTTGGACCGGCAATTTTTTAAAAAAGTTTTTACTCACCAACATCAGATTTCCATCCCAAAGAAAACAGCGTATGCTGCATGTACATGCAGACCCTGCGTTCGGTTACTGGCCGCCTTTTTGTGACATCACTTTGAGATCGGACCGCCGTTTTCGGAGGACGGGGGAATGATCCTTGCCAGGGTTGCCTGACTTTGCTACATTTGCCTTCTCCACCTAGGAGTATGAATGGGTACCTGGGAAGGTAGAGACCAGATTGTGCTAATCTCAAGCTGCTGCAGAAACAAAATTGTCTCATGGGCCTGGTGAACAGGGGTAATATTGTGAAACCCTTTGAGACCTTTGGTATAAAGCGCTATACAGGGTGAGTAAAAGAAAACAAAACCCAAATGTCGGGACCATTGTTTTATTGAAGTTCTGCGTGTAGCACTTTCAAAATCTAGGATATGAAAGCTCAATTCATGAGCTTTCTTTTTTAGTACAAGAATCATTCAAATCACTCATGTAATTTTCAAGTTACGGAGTTTTTAACACAACTGCCATTTTAAGGTTCTGTCCACGGATCACAAAAAGTTCAGTGTTCTTTCAACAAAATGAAAACAAATCACATAAGGGTGTGTGTGAATTGGTTTTGTTTTGTTGAAAGAACGCACACATTTTTTGTGATCCATGGACAGAACCTTAAAACGGTGTTTGTGTTTAAAACTCTGTAACTTAAAAAGTGCATGAGTGATTTGTACTAAAAGAAAGCTTATGAATTGGGCTTTCATATCCTAGATTTTGAAAGTGCTACATGCAGAACTTCACTAAAACAATGGTCCCGACATTTGAGTTTCGTTTTTTTTACTCACCCTGTACAAGAACCACGTTACCATGATTATTATTATTCTGAAATTAAGTACAGTCTTTGTCAGTAGTCGACTTTTCTCTTTTTGAATCTTTAAACCCCTCAAGGTTGGGCTGCAGTTACAGCGGCCAACGGTGTGGAGGTCCACCTCAGAGCCTACACCCCGGGGGGTTACGGGTGCCTCCTTAGGTGCCCCGCCCTGCTCCCCCACGTGGTCAACCTCAGGGGCGACCGGATATCGAAGAAGAGTCCCTACTTCAAGCTGGACAAGAAGAAACTGCTGCGCTACTTATGAGGTAAATATAATGCATTTGTGTACTGGTGCAACTGTGTACGTTTGTTTAATGGATGTTGCTAGAAGGTCAAGGGGTGGGGGTGTCACACCCCAATTATTCATTTTTGTTGGCAACATTGTGTCTGTCAGCTTGGAGCACGTTTGGGCGCGAACTGTTGTTTTCATAGTTCTACTAACTTTGTGTGAATGAAGGATGGTTGGACTTCTGTAGTCGACTACTTGGAAACCACTGGACACCAATAGCAGCGCCCATAATTAAGACCCAGAATACACATATGTGACCTGTTCTGTCAAAAGCAGTTGCTTCTGGGCAGAGGTTGAAATTAAGATAGGGCCAAAAAATGCTGTGGGGGAGATTTTTTTTCGATTTTCAAATTTTTGCATATTTGTAATCCTGAACATGTCTAAAATATACTATAAAAGTTCGAAACCCTAATTTGAACTCTAAATATAGTATTTTTGATGATTTGTTAAGGTATATCAGTTAGAGAAATTACTGTTTTGTGACGTTTGTGGCCATTTTCTCCGTTTTCTACTTTTCGACACAATGAACTTCAAAATAGCATAACTCTACCCAGGAATGCTCGGTTTCAAAAATTAAACCACCTATTAAAAGGAAAAAGAAACATATTTTAACAATACCAGTATGAAAATATCTCATTTTTGACCTGATGCCCAGAACAGGTTACATACGATTGAATTCTCCGCCCAATCCAATCAGCACAAAATAATTTTGCAAAATAAAAAGATTTTCCGACCGACTGAGCCTATTTTTGAAAGGCATGTAATTGGAAGCAATTGTTTTGGCCTTTGTGAAATGAAATATATAACAAAGACAAAGATGGTTCTTAAAAGGAAAGGGTCTGTACCTTTTCTTTTTTAAATTACTCTCAAACACCAATTTGAATCTTCAAGAACGTGAGAAGAAAATCAACACGACTCTAACCCAAACTTCCCAGCAGAAAGCAGTAACAGAAAGCATGTTAATAGCGCCCTCAAGTGGTCAAAAGAAGTCAGTTAGCTCAACCTCATTTGCATATAAGCACATAACTCCGTCGCCATGCATGCATATGCATGTTGCCAGGGAAGTGCAAAGAGGTTTTTTTTTTTTCGTTTTTTTTTTCGTCCCAAAGATCTCGTTATTCATTAAGCTGTTTCTTCTCAGCTGTCGAGTTTCCGCTGCCCGCATCCGACATGAAGAAAAAACAGAGCCATCAATTAAACATATGGATCACGCTGTACTCTGGGAGATATTGCGTTACACACTCTCTCAGCATGCTAAACTGCCGGGACATATTGTGAGCTGTGAAAAAAAAGTAGTTTTGGTCGTTCCATATGGAAAGGGAAGAGAGAGCAGTTTATCTGACATCTTTTTTCTTTTGTATTTGTTCATGCCATCTCTTTGCTCTCCAAACACCTTAGATTTCTTTGAATTGTCCCGCTGTTACACTTAAGATTTTTTTTTTTCTGAAAATTTCAGTTACTTTTAAAAACTGAATCTTCGTGAATGCCATGAAGAGCACTGTAATGTGTTGAGAGTTTTTTTTAATTAGGTGATGGGTACATGTTCATGAGGGAATAAGACTTTGTATTCTTTTGCCGTTATTTTCCTTAGAAATCCCAGATAACGAAGCTTAAATCTATTCAAGAAAAAAAGGCCATCAATAAGGACCCTTTGGGGGGAAATGTTAAGATTGGATCTTAGCAATTTTTTCTCAATCCATCATAGATGTGTAACCAATTTCAAACATAATTCAGACTAACTAAATATTGTAAATTTGAAAAAAAAAGCCAGCTTTTTTCCAACGCTGGTCGGCCGACCAGCGTTGGAAATTGCTACAAAAATACCACTTTTCTTGAAAATGTCAGCACACCAGTTGCCATGTTTTTACAGGATGCTTTAGACTGTCATTCAGTCACAGTCCAGTAAGGTATTTCATATTAATTTGGTAGTTTTGTTTTTTGATGTTTGCAAATGATGTATATTCCCTCAAAGTCATAGTATTTTTAATAAAAATTTAATGCCCACCAATATTGTTTTACAATTACACCTCGTTTTTTGGGTAGTCTGCCAAAAAAAACCCTGCATATTAGCCGGCTCCGTAAATGGTAATTTCAAACACAGACTACATTATTTCACCCAATCAATTTTTAATAATGCGCTTTCTGCAATTACCGAGTCCACACACGGTCAGAGCAGAATTGAATTTATCGAAATTCCGCCGTCCTCTAAAAAAGAAAATAGCGACACAGACAATTAAATCTGCGACGGTTTCTTTAAAAGGGTTTTTACAAGATGCCTAATACAAATGTGTGAACAACTAATTGCCCGAACGCTGCATGTGTCAAGACCCTTGATGGGATTGTATGTGCGAAAATTTCCCCCATTGTTCAAACATCCCACAGCGTTTATTGGGGGGGGGGGGGGGAAGAGAACTGTCAAGTTAATTTCAATCTGCCAAGGAGAATTTGCCATGCTGCGTACAGTGCACGTCGGAACAGAACTGTTTATAGCAGTATATCCTCCCTCCCCCTCCCCCCCCCCAAAAAAAAACACGCCTCTGATGCAGATATTAATCAACAGCCATTTTTAGCCTTTGCTTTGTTGTATTTTTCTTTCAATGTTTTTTGTCTATTTCAATGATTAATCCCCCCAATTGTTTTCACCGGATGAAATCATTAACGAAAAACAATCCTTCTCCAGATTAATTGCTTCCTGCGTGTGTTGACTTTATTTCGTAGGGAGGGGGCGGTATCCCACACTGGGGGAAATGAACGACTTCTTCTTGTATTCAGAAAAAATATTACTTCAAATTAATGAAAAAAATAATGAATTTTCTAATCGATCTCATACAGTATAAACCAGGGTTTATATTTCACCGAAATTGACAACTGTTGTTTTTTGAATGATTTCACGTTCACCTCATTTATATACCACCCCCCCCCTCTTTGCCAGTGGTATCATCCAGCATCAGTAGCCAATGAACTTAATCTTGTCCAGACAGTCTATAAATAGCAAACTGGAGTGAGGGAGGGCATGCTGTTTGTGTGTACGGAGCGCCGGGAGGCAGCGGATCGCAGCCAATTACATGCTGTCATTAATGAACCAGCTGATGCGGTTACCATGCCATTCTTGATGAACGATTTCTTAACGTTTTTTTTTCTTTTGTGTCCCCGGATATCCTGGGCACATTGATAATGTCATAAATATTGCCACATTGTGTGTACATGCATGTATACAGACCTTGCTTTCGTTTGTTAACATTGAACGCCATTTTGTGCAGGCTGTCATTAGGGCATATATTTAAGCCATGGTTGGCAACAGATTTTGCCAAAAATCACATATGTAGTATCACCCTCATTAAGTAAGAAAAGGCCATTTTTAATTAAGTCAAATTATATGTTTGGAAACATTAATAGCTATTCTTTATTTTTGCAATGTTGACCTTCCATAGTGTGCCAACATATGGGTGGCAAACAGTGCCGACTACAGTTTGGCAAAGAAAAGTCTATATTTTATATTTTCAGCAATCCTTATGTACAGTCATTTGACAACAGGAGCACTAAATTACAATTGTTGACTGCTGTGATATGGGATATGACGTTTTTAACACCCGAGGGGCGCATAGCACCCGAGGTGAAGCCGAGGGTGCTATGCACCCCGAGGGGGTTTAAAACGATCCATGGAAACAAAAGTGTGATATTTAACAAGTGTTGACTGCTGTGATATGGGATATGACTTTTTTAACACCCGAGGGACGCATAGCACCCGAGGTGAAGCCGAGGGTGCTATGCACCCCGAGGGGGTTTAAAATGATCCATGGAAACAAAAGTGTGATATTTAACAAGTGTTTACTGACGTGGGATATGAATTTTTTCAACACTTGAGGACCGCATAGTTTAGCATAACATCGTTATATCGTGCCAATAACTCAAAAAGAAAAATGGTTGTAAATTACTGTCTGAGAAATAAATTAAATTACTGGAATGGAATCTTTGATAACTGCAGGTTTTGATGTCCTGCCGGACATGAGACTGAGCGTTTGACGTTGCAGTTCTCATTGCGCAAAGCTAGCGCGCCGGCAGGTTCCACACGCACGCGTAACGCGCGCAATGAACACAGTGCGATATCACCCTCAGTGTGTGACATGCATATGTCCAGACACGTGGCCGTCCTAGACCAATGAAATTACAGTATCCAAGCACATGATATAAACGTTAACACTATGTTCATGTATGTAATCATTCACGTATCATAACAAATATCACATTAATGTTATCATTTCACAAATGTTGTCAACACATTTCAGTTCAGTTTAAGAGATATTTACATTACAAGTTGAGGTGCATGTTAATGAAGTCAAATATCAGTAACAGTAAGAATGATACAAGTGTATGGAGGCATTCAAGCTTTTCACAACATTCAAATCCTTGTTTGGAAAGCATCAAGAAAATTCTAATTAAAAAAATACCAATAGGTAGTACTATGTACAGTAATGAAATATTGACGGAAATGTTAGGTGGGTTTTTTTTTTGCACATTACTTTGTCTTATCAGCAAGTGTTGTACATGTAAAGCCTTTGGATAAAGGTGCTGGTAGTTAGCTTATTCACATATAGAAATAAACGAGCCAAGAGTATAATTACAAACTTGACCTGGTTTTGCTAAAGAAGATATTCTGATATAAAGTTGATACTGAACAGGCCGCTGTTCAAATCAGCGGATAAGTTAAACAAATTTGTCTATGAATAATATCGATTTAAGGCCGGACTTAGATGTTAAACTAGTGGATTTTGATAGTGGAAGTATTAATGCAAGACGTGTGAGTTTTATGCGTCCTTTTAGAGCTCCATATTCCACAACTTATTCCCCTAAACCAAATAGGTCTTTGAGTGATGGGCAGGGGGAATTTAGTTCACTCTCAGTAGATGAACAGTAGAAACATGAAGTGTAGGCTAAATTCCAGCCCCAGTTATATGATATATTTGTATGATTTTTATGAATTTTTCATAAGCAAGGGCTAGTCTAGCCCCCAGACTCTTGCGCACATATGGCCATGTTGAATAATGGATGAAGTCAGAAGGCGCACTAGGCCATCATAGCTGGTTAATGGGGCATAATAGCAGTCCTCATTGTATGTATTTTGAGCTCTGCGGCTGATGGTGACAACGTTTTTCATGATCCATACATGCAGGGGCGTAGTTATGGGGGGGGGGGGGGGTTAGGGGGGCATGTGCGCCCAGCAGAGGTTCGTGGCTCCGGGTGCCCCACCCCCATTTAAAATCTGGAACTGCACAAAAACAATATATCAGTTGCCTTTAGTGCCCCCAACCCCCCCTGAAAAATTGGTGCACCCCCAAGTTTTAAACTAGTTACGGTAAGCCACTGTCCATATGTCGAGATTAAAGAGTATTTGTTTTTTTGCAACTGTATAGAGTTTTTGCTGTGTCTTTGTTAATGGGGCATTAATAGCAGTCCTCACTGTATCTATACATGTATTTTGAGCTCTGCGGCTTATCGTGACAACGTTTGTCATGATCCATATGCAGACGGGCATAATTATTGGGGGGGGGGGGTATGGGTGCATGTGCCCTCAGCAGAGGATCATTCCCCAGGTGCCCCTCCCCCATTTGAAATCTTAAATTGCACCAAAGCAATATATCAGTTGTCTTTAGTGTCTCCCCTCCCCCTCCCCCCCCCCCAGGTGCCCCCTTAGAAGTTTGAACTTAGTTATGGTACGCGGCTGTCCATATGTCAAGATTACAGAGTATTTGTTTTATTGCGACTGTATAGAGTTTTTTCTGTGTCCTGACTTGTTTGAAATTATACATCCCCCCCACTTCCCCCCTCCCCAGCCCCGCCCCATCCCACCACTTCACAAGCCATTAACATTTCTGGTACAGTTATGAACATGTATTTTGATTTTGGGTATGTAATTTACTCTGGATAAGCTGAGTTTCATCTCCTGTCACATTTCACCACATGGAACCATTGTGCCACTTAAAAAGGAGACCGGAAACACCCCCAAAAAATAACATCTTATAGCTTTGTATAGAAAACCTGTTTGGCCGAGCCTGTGTGGTCTGTCTGCATCCATGTGTTGAAATAATTATTCTGAACTTGTTAAAATTATTGAACAGACATTCCGCTTTCCCCTACCACAAACAGCTGGCAAGGCTGTAGCTGACATGCATAGTGCAAACAAAAGTGCACGCTTTAATTACACATCCCTTACTAGATTATAATTACGTTTCGTATTCTCAATGAGAAATGCAAGCAGCCACACATTCCTGTAAACTCATAAGGCTTTTTTTATTTTCCCAGTACATTCTGAAGCGTACAATCTGAAATTGGTCAACCAAACTAAGAGTTCCGTGTGTGTTTATGCATGTAGGGATGCGTATACATTTTGAAACAAATGGTGTGCATGCTGTCATGGCCATCTTGGAGTCTCCCTCTCCCTTAATTGCGCGAGTCGGAGTTATCATTGGTAATTCATTCGCAAGATATGCGGGCAGTTAACACATTAGCGCCGTGCAATTAGTTGAGGCAGTGTCCGTGTCGGGGGGGGGGGGGGGCCCTAATGTCTGGGGGGAGTGAGCAAACGAGGTAATTGTGGCTGCATGAATTTGGCCTCTGGATGCAGTGGTTATGAGAAGCATCAAGGAGCCGTAATGAGAAATATCACCAGTTGTATCATTGTGGCATATTCATACAATCCCCCATTGCCCCCCCCCCCCCCTAAGACAGTCAGTCAGAAATTCATTAGTCAGTCAGGCAGATGGAAGGTCAGTCGGGGAGTGATTCGGGGAGTAAGGCAGTCAGAGTTGGCAGTCAGTTGGGAGTCAGTCGGGGAGTCAATCATAGGACAACAAGCTGGCCCTTTTGGTCCAACACAAATCTTTGACATTCATTATCAAGTTATTAACACAATTATTTCATTATAATTTTGTCATCTTGATTTTCCCCTTTATTGTCCTTAAGTCACTCTGCACATGCATCCATCTCGTACCTTCAGCCAGCTTTTCTGTTATTCCAAATGTCAGTTGCTTGTTTGCCCATAACCAAACAGCAGCCAGCCAATTTTGAAAATGTCAATGAGATTACCATCACACTGGCATGATTTACATTCAGAACTTGGCAATTAGAACTAGCTGGGAGATATTTGCGCTGCAACGTACAACCCTCTACCCCCAACTCGTCCCCCCCCCCCCCTCCCAGAAAAAAATGCGCCACCAGGGGATATTGTCGTTTAGAAGCACACTTACGCATCTTGCGATTGTACATGTATAACAGTGGACAGCTCCATTAGATCGAGGTCACACATTTTATGAAATAGAACATAACGATAAAGTACCATTAATTTTAAGCTGGCAAAGCAGCGCTCTAGAACCATACTCCACCATATGTGGAGTAGTGGGCATGTCGTTTTGCCTTATTACCGAAATGAAAGACACGACTGGCCTATTTCTCAAGTATTCCTACAAGCAGCAGAACACGTTCAGCATGTAAATATAAAATTAGTTGACCCTTTTTTGGAGGTCATATGAACACTGATGCACTCCGTGTTCTCTGACTCTATATTTGACCACTACAAAATGAATTTAAAGTCGGACTTTTTAAAAATGGAAAAAATTCAGATTTTGCAAAACAAGAGAGCTTTTTAATAGTGTATACTTTTTGGGGTACCAAAAGTAATAGGAAATACAAGCCACCAACTTTATTAAACGCACGTAGGAACATTGTTAAAATTACGGAAATTGACAATGAGAAAAATCTTTCTCAAAGTAAAGATAGGGACGGTACCAAATGCGAAATTGTTCTGTCCGTGAAATTTTTCAGTTGGGATTTGTATCGTTTGGAAGAAAACAATACTTGAAAGGCACTTTTAAAAAGTGTGCCCGAAGGCAACTACCGTAGAACCCCAAAATGTGCAAATGTTTTCCACATTTTCTCGACATGTATAGTTACTACAGCATGTTGAGGAAATACATTGTTTCAAACTAACAAAATGCACGAAAGCAAACGATCCTTTGTAAAATGTAACTTTGAGACTAATGTAGGAAATCTGAAGGCAAAATCTGTGTTGTTGACTGGCAAAAAAATTATTGAAAAGAGTTGACTCATTTTTGACAGATGTTTGATAGAACTATTAAAAAAAAATTGGGAAAGGATGTGAAGGACTTACAGCCATGGTGTAAATCGCCATTATTGGCTTCGTCTCATTGTACTGCAAAATAGCAGTGTCTGTATGCCATTTTAGGCTCATTATGTGGTGTCATGTCACGTGTCTGTGAACTTCAGTGCCTGCACCTTTCTGCACTTTCAACTTTGATAGACTTTTATTCCGTTTGACTTTGTGTAATATGCAAAGTAGGAGGAAGCTGAAGTCATATTTTGCTGGTACATGTGGTCGTCTATTTCCTGTTCCAGAAGATTTATCTAAAAAAAGTGATCTAAAAATAGAGTGTGGTGATTAAAATCATAACTCGGGATTTGGAGAATTTCCCCTCTGAAGTTGAATTCTCCTCCAGTGCCAAATATAATTGATTTGCTCAATGGTTTGGTTCCTGCCAATTTTGCAGTTCAGTGATTTCTCAGAAAAGTTTGTGACGCCATGTTTAGCTGACATCAAGCATATGGCGCAGTGAAGGTGCACCCTTCACATTCTAAGAATTTTTATGCAGGAAACAATTTTGGATAGACCAATATCATGTTGTGGCCATTTGGATTTTTCCCATTCAAATCAAAGTAACCAAAGCGAGGCTGGAAGGAAGAATAGTCTGGTTCCTTTGTGCACAAAACATTATTATTTAGTGCCGCTATTGGATACAGGAACCATGACTGAAATGGTGGCAGCATGATAAAGGTCTATCGTCACAGATAGACAGCAAATGCCTTACAGCCCTGGGAGTCCCTTTAATTGAAAGAAAAAAACCCATCATGGACACAGCATCTAAAACCAGAAATTTGTCAGTTACAAGAAATTTGCTCCGAGGGAAAGGGGGACACTTGAGCGCTCATGAAACCAGTTTAACCCGCCAAAGTCTGGTCCGAAGTCCAGAGACCTTGGAACATTACGCCTCTTAGACATGAGATGTTCTCCAAGCAGGTGTATCTTCTTCCCAAAGTCATCTTCACAGAGATTACATCCGAGTGCTCATCTTAAAAAGGGTGAAAGATTGGGGGGGGGGGGAGATCCGCGGTGGTCGAGCGACCCAAATAGGCTGCAGGTACACTTTTCCTCACGATTGTGTATTTCCATGCATAATGAACTGTTTATCGCACATTAAAAGGTCCATTTTATGGTGAAAGCATCCCTCCCACTAGGTTGGCTATGTGGCTCTGGGGACCGGACATTCAAACGCATTGCCGTCGGTGCCTGACGCTCACACCCAAAGATGGTATGGCTTTGTGCGCATTTAGTTGTGCGTACCTTGTGCCAAGCACGCGAACCATAGTACGCGCACGCGATGTGTCCCTCCCACGGGAGCATTCAAAAGCGCAGGAAAAAAAGTCATCTACTGGTACGTACATGGAGTCGATACCCTGTTGTTTCATTAGGGGAAAGTCGGTGGGAAAGTACCACTGATCAAAACTTGTGTCCGGTTTGAAAAATTTTTGATTACAGGATTATCAGCTGATCATACAACTTCACATATGCTGGTACCTATGATTTTAGTATATGACTCATACTGGTAGGTTTGTGTAGCAAAATTAAAATTAACTGTCTGTGTCAGCCATTAAAAAAAAAGGGGGGGGGAGGAATTATACAGAGATTGAAAAGACGCCCATCAGACTAAACTTGTCACCTCTTTTGTAAAAACACTGTATCGCCCTTGCCTGCCCATGTATATTGGTAGAGAGTAGTTAAGTCTTGTCCGAGGGTTTGTTAGAAAGAAAACTGTCTTGACATGTACTGTGTGGAAAGTGAGCAAAGAAACATCCTTACTTACATTAGTTAAAACTTAATGCATACAAAAGTCAACATTTTGGTCAATTTTTTGGTGTGTTTTTTTGGTTGAGCACTTCACAACTGACATTGTCGTGGCAGGCAATCCTGTCAACATTAAATCCTGAAGTGGCACAAGAAATTTGAGTTTTTGAGTCACGGACAAGCGTCCAAACATGATAGTCACTCTATCCTCGTTGACCTTTTGGTCTGAAGGTCGTTGCTCGGTTTTAATCACAGGCCAACAGATAGTATCATCCGATACATCCAAGATTTCCTTCCATTAAAAAACAGCATCTTAATGAGGCTTTCTCATCCAAGACAGCGTCCGGTCGGGATCTTGAGTTGCTGCCGTGTTTATCCTGGAGATGACGATCAGATTCTGTGGCTGCCTTTCGGAGTTTATGATCCGTGTAATTACTTTCCTTATCTGGCATCATCTAGGACACACTTGTACGAGGGAGCCAAGACTCTAAGGACATTAAAAATATCCTTCAAAGCCCCCCCCCCCAAAAAAAAACAACGGCATTTTTGTTTCCGTATTAATAGGGGGAAATTTTAAAAAAGTGTCAAAGATGCTCTTATTTTCCCTACAGATTTTCCATTTTTTGTAAGACGTTTATTCATTTTAAACATATTTTTAAATACTATGTAAAAATCTGGTCTTAATTAAGGATGTTTCTTCACTCACTTTATGCACAGTACATGTCAAGACGTTTATTCTTTTTAAAATTATTTTCAAGTACTATGTAAAAATCAGGTCTTTCTGCTCCCCCCCCCCAAAAAAAAAAACCAAACATTTTTTGGTGTAGAACCACCCTAACATCATCCAAAGTAATGAAAGATAAACTTGAGACTGTTAATGAAGTGTGTTCACACGATCAGGCATGATACTTTACTTATTTTTATAGGATTTCCATTTTTTCTTCCTACTTTCAGTTCTTATTTCCTCAATTTTCAGAATTCTGTACAGTAGACATTACACTTTTGGGGGTCTGCAGGCCTTTTTTTTTTTTTTTACTGAGATTCAAATATGATGTCTGACACGATGGTTATGTTTGAAAATATACTAACAGTGCACTTGAGAAATTCAGTGCATGTTAAGTTTTAAACACAACATACGCCTAGCCTGCTCTTTTTTTTTGACATCACATTTAGAACCATGTTTGCTGAGTGCTTCCCAGAACTCGCTAAGAAAAACTTTACAGACTTCTTCAGTCTGGACACGATCCATATCTCCCCTAGTCTTCGCCGAGGCTTTTTAGCTGGCTACGAGCCATCCCTATCGCTCCGTGGCATTCCCGGTCCCCCTCATGACGTCATACGTACATGCACGAGTCGTTACAGTTGCGATAACTTTCCTTAATTGCGCCGCCAAATATTTTAAATTGTTCAAGTGACGGTCGGGTGGGGGAATGCTTGCGGGGCTTGTGAGCGTTTGGTCTGTGTCATTGTCGAAGAGGTCATAGAGCACATGTTATCACCTTTACTCAAAGGAACGTGGTTCAGTTCTGCTTCATTTGAGATGCCAGTGTCCCCCCCCCCCCTCCCAACCCCCTCCCCCTCTATATCTGATCACCCAGATAGATATTTTTGCTTTCACTTTGGGGGATCTGTTTTTGTCCAGGAATGGTAGACATCGCTGTTTACACTCATTTGTACCACTTGGAATGGTTGGACCGTGATCTATCTCAAGGAGCAGAGAGATAAATCACAGGCGATAGCGGCATCTTGACAATCTTTCACAGGGGAGGCGAGTTGACTTGACTGAAATTTATAGCCAGAAATAATTGTTTGTGGATTTTTTTCTTCTCTCTATTGTGGCAATGGTGGTGCCATGAAAGTATACAAAATATATATAATAATAATGTTTTTAGCAATACACGTACATATAAAAACAACATTTAGTTATGTTGGAAACTTTACTTACAGTGAGTCAAAATAGTTAGAAACTTCTGTTTTCTCTCTGTACAGTACAGTTACCACAGTTACATGCATTCAAGATAGAGAGCAACACTTTATTTATTTTTTAAACAACTTACTTTGAATAAGTAAGTTAATTATATAAATGTTTTAGTTTAAAGGCATATGGGATCATATGCTTTTCATGCATTTTGTTTGTTTCCAATAATAACACCACTCAAAACCCAAAGAAGAAGTTCAAAACCTTACATGTTGAAGTTTCAGCTCAGTGGATATTACACTTTTCGAGAAAACATTGAAAAACCATGCACAACCTTTTGATCACGTAACGCGATTTCGTCTGTAGCACGCTTTATATAAAAAAAATTGGCTGATCATTGGAAATCACCTGAATTTCTTGATTTCTTCTAAATGACAGCAAGCCAGACAGAATAATTTCACGGGGCGTTTAGTACCAGTATGATCTTTATCCAAGTAATTTCTTTTGGTGATAATTCAGAAGGTAACTTTTTGGGATGAATGCAAATGATCATTTATACCTTTAAAACGTTTGGAAACAAATGATTGGGTTTACAAATTTATGTCAAACCACATCTTACTTCTTGCAGAAATCAGTTTTCACATATGTACACGTACACCTATGTTTGTTTTACATACGCTATGTGGACATTCCTTTGTTTTCGTGCAGTTAAGAAAACTCCGACGGTACAAAAAATAACTTCACTTAAACTGTGAAAACTCTTTCAAACTCCCAATTTTTATTTTTTTTAATTTCCTTGAATGTTTCTCTTCATTCTGCGACCGATAACCCTAACACGAAAATGCCTCTAAACCTGTTTTTCAGAGAGGGCGAAACGTTATGTGGACACGGCTTAGTCCACATAACGTGAACACAACCTGCATTATGTGGACATCTTTTGTTCACGTGTCCACATAGTGACTGTAAGACGATCTCACACATACTTGTTCTGTAGGTGTGGGGACCAAAGACTTTGTGGGTAGCATAGAAAACTCCCACAACTCGGTCCTACATTGTAATTTCTCTAACAATATAATACTTCCCCTCAATTAACCTGGCTACAGCTGACGAACTTGCCGATAGTCTGGAAATTCAGCGGAAATGCAGTGATGTTATCCCCACTTGGTTTTTTTTTTCCCCGTTCGTGTGATTGATTTGAATCTAGAGTTGGCCCACGCACTCGGGTACGTGCCTCTAATAAAACGCTGTCGTGTGTGCGCAGTTCCGGGGCAAAAGAAGAAGAAAAAAATCCATTTGGCAAGATTGACAGTTTCATTTGTTTTTCTGTCATTTTTGCCATCCTTGGGCTCGTCCCACCTCCCATTTTGACAGCTCGCTGATCCCACGAAAGAATTTCTCACTCCTCTGCACCCCACGCTATAAATTTAATCAGAATTTGGCCCAAATTTGTTATGCGAAGACTCCCCTCATTGAAGTATTGACTGTGTGTCTCGGGTCTACATGTATAGTAGAATTGGAGTGTTGCTTATTACGGTACCGGCGCGACAGATGAAATGACAAATGTGGACCTGCCGCATTGCAAGGGTGTTTAACGAAGTGCCTTTCGTCTGTAAATGCATTACAAGCCTTTCAGGAGGGCATTGCAGCTTGTTCCTTTTACTGCAGTACAAAAAAAATTATGTTTTGCCGAACATAATTACAAAAATAATACTCAAGAATTCATGTCTGACGCAAAAGAGAAACAAACAATATATCCTGATGCTATTTTGACCATCTCTCAGAGGGGGGGGGGATTCTGCCCTGCCCCCCCCCCAAGATCTCGGCCATCGAGTGACGAAAAACTTTGAAACTCAGTACATGCATAGAGCAAGTCTTCATAAACATACCCAAGAAATTTCATGACTATAGGTCAAAGGGTTTTGGAATTATGGCTAATTAATTATTCATATGTACAAATGGCAATTCTGCTCTGTGTACACGTCGTATATGGGAAAATTCAGTTTTCACGGCGCATCGCGCAGGTAATTTTTTGCTACGCGGCAACCTGTTGTCCGATTTTTATGTTTTTGGTACCAAAAGATGCACAAGGCTCGAGGCTAAAAAGTCATAACAGCTTGGGTCGCGAAAAAAAAAAAATGTCAATGCTAGCGCGAAAAGGCGTGAGGGGGGCGGATTCTGCCCCGGCCCTTTTAGGGTTAATGGATAGAAACAAAATAGTCAGACAACTCTTCTGAAAGCTTAACAAGTAGCTTGACAAGCGAACATGTTAAGGATTAGTATTATTTCATCACAGTTTGTAGCTACATGTAGGGAGCAATTCCAGCATTGTGGAAGACAATGTAATGTCCATAACAGAGCCAGTTATCCATGATATAAATCATCCTGCTATTTAAACAGTCACAGGCAGTCAAAATTCACTTCCAGTTCCCCTGCTATACTTCTAACAAAGGCTAGTCACCAGCAGTCAGCTCATATGTCAAGCAAGCACTGTGACTAGGCAAACAGGGTCAACAGACAAAAGCGGGCAAGTTGTGGTCACAGTTGTTTTATCAATCACCCGGAGTCAAAGCAAACATGTAGCTGTATCAAATTAAAAAGTCCCAGCCACTCAATCCTGCTTTATGTGGTCTGGGAATTTTTAACTGTTAGAAAACAGTCACTTGTTTGATTTTGACTGAAAGGACTACTTGGCACAGAGTGTAGGTTTGCACAGGAGGGTTAATGATTCAGAAAAATATGATCCCAAACTCCTAATCTGTAATCTCCGACCATTACTAGATGATGGATGTTTAAGATTTGAACAATACATTATCAGGTTTATTCACTGACCTCAAAGTAATGTACCCAAAAAATGTCTGATTCGTAATGTCCGTGACGCTAGAATTTACCAGGAAAATATTGTTTTAATATTCAATGGATTGTCATCACATCCTCCTCCTAACAACCTCTATGCAGTCATTCAAAGTTCATAACCTTATTGTACAGGAATGGAATTCACACGGAAGTTTAAATGTTTTTCATCACTGCATAATCATTTCATGAAATGATCATTGCTTCTCACTTGAACGATTTCTGGTTATTTTGATATTCAGCAAACCTGATCTGTTTTTTCCCATGGATTTTTTTTTTCGCGATTAAAAATATGGCAGCGCGCCGCTAACTTGGGAGAAAAAGAGGAAACGGCAGTGCTTGGCTCGATCTCGAGGAACGTGAACATCCATCTGTCATCAGACGGAATTGCCTTTACGTGGGACGAGCGGCGCGGAACCGTACGTGGCTCCGAGCACGAACGAAAATGAGTTTGCATTTCCTATCCGTGCAATACTAATGCGTGCGGACTGGGACTACTTTCCTGGGGTCAGGATAGGATGATATTTGTTGGGGGAGAGAGAGAGAGGGGGTGGAGGTTATTGGGGGAGGCAGGGGAGGGATTTCTGCATCTGCTGATGACATCCCACTACTTGTGCGACATCGATTGGCGAACTGTTCCGTCACCGGGGTGCGGAGCTGTGTTTACATCTTGTTATTGTTAATGTCTAGTTTTCTTGTCTGTGTCCTGGATGTGTTGGCTTTTCAGCGTCAGTGTTTGTGTGAGCACCAAGCTGTTAGAATTTCGTCTTCTTTTTTATCAAGTATAAACTGGATGCATCATTCTTTCTTAAATATCCTAGCATATAGCAAGCGTGGATCAAAGAAGCTGATTAGGGTGGCCAACCAAAGTGTGACATTTTTCCTGTTGTCTAGGTACTTTGTAATTTGCCATACAAGTATCATTAAGAATGACTTCAAACAATTGTTAATTTGTTGAGTAGGTAGTTTGATATTCAAGTTTGGAGGAATACTGTATTAACCCTCCTGCTATTTAAGAGGTCACAAACGGTCAACAATTTCCTTCCACTCCCCCTGGCATACTGCTACCAAACCAATGGGGGTCTTGACCAATATTGACCCAAGTAATAACATGGCTCAGAATGCATGTTTTCATAGGAGGAGTGCATCATAAATATAAAATCACAGATCTCAGATTGTAACAGGGACTGGGGAAAAAAATGAGTGGACCCCAAATTTATAGAATGACCCATGTACATGTACAAGGTGAAAGTATATGAACTTGGACAATTTCTCTTGGTTTGTATTGTGATTGTAATACTAACAACACGACCACCTATGGCCCATGCATAACTTTGCATTTTGTGTCTGTTCATTCGTTTCCAGCTGTCAGTTGCTATTCACTGCCCTCTCAAATTAACACAAAAAAAGTTCTCCTCTTTCGTCTTTGGTTTCCCTCCCTTTTCCCTAATTTTAAACACTTCCAGAACTCAGGACTGTTGTTCACCCAGGCAGCCTTTCAGACCGACAGTAAATTCTCCCATAAGCCTAACTTCCATTAATTTTTGTATTTCATATAAATATTTCGTACCATTCCATCTGTTCCTCATCACTCCTTCTGTGTGTCAACATTTCTTTTATCCTCAATTCAGGGTTTTTTTTCCCCATTTTTTTTTTTAAATCCTTGTTACGGCTTTTTCCAGAAAGAAAAAAGGTGAAGCATTCAATATGCGCATTTCCAAATCAATATGCTTCTTTTTTTTGTTCGCAGACAGCTGTCGCAGGTATCGCGTTGACCTATATGTATGATTACCGCGAGGCCCACATTATGACGGGTGATGCCGCCAATCGGGGGTATTACCTGCCATGCTAGAGACCTGGATTTACCGAGGAGGATCTTAATTTGACATTGGATCACCCTCATCCAGGACTTCTCGGGCTAAATTGAGAGACAATTCACATTTTAGAAAAGTGATCTTGCTACCTTTGTCGCTCTGTAACAGTTGTTATCTTGAGTGGAACTTCCTCTCCTGCTGTGCTAAAATTAATTTACTAACAAAAAAAATCTGCTTGATTGATTTCTCATATTTACGTGCTGATGGCTGTTGATGGAATTTCCTGCAGTGTTTCTGATAAACGGTGGGATTCAAAAGAAAATGGAATGGAAATGGACATTTAATAGATTTGTTTTTGATTTTTTTTTTTTTTTGTGTTAGAAACAGCATATAAATTTAAAAACATTTAAATCAAAATTAGTTGGCCTAACGTTCCGGTCTTCATCAGCAAGACCGTTTATCAAAGGCAAAAAATATTAAGTTGTATTTAGTATTTAATTAGAATTGCTGGAGACAAACTCAACTTTGATTTGGAAAAAGGTTCGTCTGCCAATTTTATTTATTTAATTTTTTTTTTGAGAACCAACATGCTAATAGTGACTACATAATGCCGTTATGCTTTACCTTTGATTTCCTTTTGAAAAGTAATAGCAGCTGCTACTTCGATCACGTCATTTATCCCAATATTCAAATTTTTTCCCCACCTTATAGTTGTACTTGATGTACTACCCTAACCTCGATCCTCGTACGTTTTCTTAAAAGGTGGGGGCATTATCAAAGATCCAAGCAATATCGTCGTGTTATTTCGCTCCCCAGCACACCTCCCCCCATCACACTTAACGCATTCCTATGAAGTTGACCATAACGTCATGAATGTTAATGGGGTACCTCTTGTCCCGGCCCATTACGTCAATCGAGGGGCGTCTGAACCCCTTGACAAGCGTCCCCTGAGGCCCCGCTAGCATCCTAGCATCCTCACAGTCCAAGCAGGGATGGCGGACGGACGGTCCACAATGTTTGCAGATCAGCAGGCCCCCACTTGGAGGAACACTTGCCAGACATGTTGACGATCTTTTTTTTTTTTTTTTTTTGGTCTCATCCAACTGGGAATCTTCTGAGCAAGATACAGGTTTTTTAATCTCTGTGCAGCTTTTGAAAGAATGCAAAATAAAACTTTCTTCTCCTTTTTTTTTTTTTTAGGGGGGGGGGGGTGTTTGGATTGATGGACAATGGTACAACTTTTCTTTTCCGTAAAACAATTAAGTACAGTTGAACGTGGATCTGAATGTACCCAAAGTGGTTTTCAAAGTTTTGCACGTCTCATGACAGGCAAAGGGGAAAATAAGGCATTTTGGAGGACCTAGCTTTCAAAATTTTGGGTGACTTTTATTTTCTAAAATTTGGATGTTAAAATTATAAGCTTGGTGGAATTTTATGCTAAATTTTCTGAGAACAGATGAGAACATATTT
>CM057133.1:14309488-14421978 GCA_029964075.1 Patiria pectinifera
CTGCGTTGTTTGTAGAAAAGTCAATTTTGGCCAAATTTGGTTAAAAATGTAAGGCTAACCCCTTGTTTTTTTGTCAATTTTGGCCAAAAAATGAAATTCATGAAACTTGCAGGAAAGATGCCCTAAGGTAACCCTGAACACATTCCAATTCGATTTGGGAACAGATGTGCCTTTGAAAAGAAAATCTGGCCGAAAATTTGGGGTAAAAACAGTCAAATTTTGGTTTTATTTACATGTATTTCCTCCCCCCAAAATGGATGATTTTGACCTAGATTTGCCAAAATGTGGATGTTTGAATATTGATTCATGCTCCACTCGTCTCCAGAGGTATTTCTGCGTTGTTTGGAGAAAAATCAATTTTTGGCCAAATTTGGTTAAAAATGTAAGGCTAACCCCTTGTTTTTTTTGTCAATTTTGGCCAAAAAATGAAATTCCTTGAAACTTGCAGGAAATATGCCTAAGGTAGCCCTGAACACATTCCAATGCGATTTGGGAAGAGATATACCTTTTAAAAGAAAATCTGCCCGAAAATTTGGGAAAAAAATAGTCAAACTTAGGTTTTATTTACATGTATTTCCTCCCCCCCCCACAATGGATGATTTTTACCTAGATTTGCCAAAATGTGGATGTTTAAATATTGATTCATGCTCCACTCGTCTCCAGAGGTATTTCTGCGTTGTTTGGAGAAAAATCAATTTTTGGCCAAATTTGGTTAAAAATGTAAGGCTAACCCCTTGTTTTTTTGTCAATTTTGGCCAAAAAATGATATTCCTTGAAACTTCAAAAAAAGATGCCTAAAGTAACACTGAACACATTCCAATTCGATTTGGGAACAGATGTGCCTTTGAAAAGAAAATCTGGCCGAAAATTTGGGGTAAAAACAGTCAAATTTTGGTTTTATTTACATGTATTTCCTCCCCCCAAAATGGATGATTTTGACCTAGATTTGCCAAAATGTGGATGTTTAGATATTGATTCATGCTCCACTCGTCTCCAGAGGTATTTCTGCGTTGTTTGGAGAAAAATCAATTTTTGGCCAAATTTGGTTAAAAATGTAAGGCTAACCCCTTGTTTTTTGACAATTTTGGCCAAAAAATGAAATTCCTTGAAACTTGCAGGAAAGATGCCTAAGGTAGCCCTGAACACATTCCAATGCGATTTGGGAAGAGATATACCTTTCAAAAGAAAATCTGGCCGAAAATTTGGGGAAAAAATAGTCAAAATTCGGTTTTATCTACATGTATTTCCTCCCCCCAAAATGGATGATTTTGACCTAGATTTGCCAAAATGTGGATGTTTAGATATTGATTCATGCTCCACTCGTCTCCAGAGGTATTTCTGCGTTGTTTGGAGAAAAATCAATTTTTGGCCAAATTTGGTTAAAAAGGTAAGGCTAACCTTGTTTTTGACAATTTTGGCCAAAAAATGAAATTCCTTGAAACTTGCAGGAAAGATGCCTAAGGTAGCCCTGAACACATTCCAATGCGATTTGGGAAGAGATATACCTTTCAAAAGAAAATCTGCCCGAAAATTTGGGGAAAAAATAGTCAAAATTCGGTTTTATCTACATGTATTTCCTCCCCCGAAAATGGATGATTTTGACCTAGATTTGCCAAAATGTGGATGTTTGAATATTGATTCATGCTCCACTCGTCTCCAGAGGTATTTCTGCGTTGTTTGGAGAAAAGTCAATTTTTGGCCAAATTTGGTTAAAAATGTAAGGCTAACCCCTTGTTTTTTGGTCAATTTTGGCCAAAAAATGAAATTCCTTGAAACTTCAAGAAAAGATGCCTAAAGTAACACTGAACACATTCCAATTCGATTTGGGAACAGATGTGTCTTTGAAAAGAAAATCTGGCCGAAAATTTGGGGTAAAAACAGTCAAATTTTGGTTTTATTTGCATGTATTTCCTCCCCCCAAAATGGATGATTTTGACCTAGATTTGCCAAAATGTGGATGTTTAGATATTGATTCATGCTCCACTCGTCTCCAGAGGTATTTCTGCGTTGTTTGGAGAAAAATCAATTTTTGGCCAAATTTGGTTAAAAATGTAAGGCTAACCCCTTGTTTTTTGACAATTTTGGCCAAAAAATGAAATTCCTTGAAACTTGCAGGAAAGATGCCTAAGGTAGCCCTGAACACATTCCAATGCGATTTGGGAAGAGATATACCTTTCAAAAGAAAATCTGGCCGAAAATTTGGGGAAAAAATAGTCAAAATTCGGTTTTATCTACATGTATTTCCTCCCCCCAAAATGGATGATTTTGACCTAGATTTGCCAAAATGTGGATGTTTGAATATTGATTCATGCTCCACTCGTCTCCAGAGGTATTTCTGCGTTGTTTGGAGAAAAGTCAATTTTTGGCCAAATTTGGTTAAAAATGTAAGGCTAACCCCTTGTTTTTTGGTCAATTTTGGCCAAAAAATGAAATTCCTTGAAACTTGCAGAAAAGATGCCTAAAGTAACACTGAACACATTCCAATTCGATTCGGGAACAGATGTGTCTTTGAAAAGAAAATCTGGCCGAAAATTTGGGGTAAAAACAGTCAAATTTTGGTTTTATTTGCATGTATTTCCTCCCCCCAAAATGGATGATTTTGACCTAGATTTGCCAAAATGTGGATGTTTAGATATTGATTCATGCTCCACTCGTCTCCAGAGGTATTTCTGCGTTGTTTGGAGAAAAATCAATTTTTGGCCAAATTTGGTTAAAAATGTAAGGCTAACCCCTTGTTTTTTGACAATTTTGGCCAAAAAATGAAATTCCTTGAAACTTGCAGGAAAGATGCCTAAGGTAGCCCTGAACACATTCCAATGCGATTTGGGAAGAGATATACCTTTCAAAAGAAAATCTGCCCGAAAATTTGGGGAAAAAATAGTCAAAATTCGGTTTTATCTACATGTACTTCCTCCCCCCAAAATGGATGATTTTAACTTAGATCTGCCAAAATTTGGATGTTTGAATATTGATTCATGCTCCACTCGTCTCCAGAGGTATTTCTGCGTTGTTTGTAGAAAAGTCAATTTTTGGCCAAATTTGGTTAAAAATGTAAGGCTAACCCCTTGTTTTTTTGTCAATTTTGGCCAAAAAATGAAATTCCTTGAAACTTGCAGGAAAGATGCCTAAGGTAACCCTGAACACATTCCAATTCGATTTGGGAACAGATGTGCCTTTGAAAAGAAAATCTGGCCGAAAATTTGGGGTAAAAACAGTCAAATTTTGGTTTTATTTACATGTATTTCCTCCCCCCAAAATGGATGATTTTGACCTAGATTTGCCAAAATGTGGATGTTTGAATATTGATTCATGCTCCACTCGTCTCCAGAGGTATTTCTGCGTTGTTTGGAGAAAAATCAATTTTTGGCCAAATTTGGATAAAAATGTAAGGCTAACCCCTTGTTTTTTTTGTCAATTTTGGCCAAAAAATGAAATTCCTTGAAACTTGCAGGAAATATGCCTAAGGTAGCCCTGAACACATTCCAATGCGATTTGGGAAGAGATATACCTTTTAAAAGAAAATCTGCCCGAAAATTTGGGAAAAAAATAGTCAAACTTCGGTTTTATTTACATGTATTTCCTCCCCCCCACAATGGATGATTTTTACCTAGATTTGCCAAAATGTGGATGTTTAAATATTGATTCATGCTCCACTTGTCTCCAGAGGTATTTCTGCGTTGTTTGGAGAAAAATCAATTTTTGGCCAAATTTGGTTAAAAATGTAAGGCTAACCCCTTGTTTTTTTGTCAATTTTGGCCAAAAAATGATATTCCTTGAAACTTCAAAAAAAGATGCCTAAAGTAACACTGAACACATTCCAATTCCATTTGGGAACAGATGTGCCTTTGAAAAGAATATCTGGCCGAAAATTTGGGGTAAAAACAGTCAAATTTTGGTTTTATTTACATGTATTTCCTCCCCCCAAAATGGATGATTTTGACCTAGATTTGCCAAAATGTGGATGTTTAGATATTGATTCATGCTCCACTCGTCTCCAGAGGTATTTCTGCGTTGTTTGGAGAAAAATCAATTTTTGGCCAAATTTGGTTAAAAATGTAAGGCTAACCCCTTGTTTTTTGACAATTTTGGCCAAAAAATGAAATTCCTTGAAACTTGCAGGAAAGATGCCTAAGGTAGCCCTGAACACATTCCAATGCGATTTGGGAAGAGATATACCTTTCAAAAGAAAATCTGCCCGAAAATTTGGGGAAAAAATAGTCAAAATTCGGTTTTATCTACATGTATTTCCTCCCCCCAAAATGGATGATTTTGACCTAGATTTGCCAAAATGTGGATGTTTGAATATTGATTCATGCTCCACTCGTCTCCAGAGGTATTTCTGCGTTGTTTGGAGAAAAGTCAATTTTTGGCCAAATTTGGTTAAAAATGTAAGGCTAACCCCTTGTTTTTTGGTCAATTTTGGCCAAAAAATGAAATTCCTTGAAACTTCAAGAAAAGATGCCTAAAGTAACACTGAACACATTCCAATTCGATTTGGGAACAGATGTGTCTTTGAAAAGAAAATCTGGCCGAAAATTTGGGGTAAAAACAGTCAAATTTTGGTTTTATTTGCATGTATTTCCTCCCCCCAAAATGGATGATTTTGACCTAGATTTGCCAAAATGTGGATGTTTAGATATTGATTCATGCTCCACTCGTCTCCAGAGGTATTTCTGCGTTGTTTGGAGAAAAATCAATTTTTGGCCAAATTTGGTTAAAAATGTAAGGCTAACCCCTTGTTTTTTGACAATTTTGGCCAAAAAATGAAATTCCTTGAAACTTGCAGGAAAGATGCCTAAGGTAGCCCTGAACACATTCCAATGCGATTTGGGAAGAGATATACCTTTCAAAAGAAAATCTGCCCGAAAATTTGGGGAAAAAATAGTCAAAATTCGGTTTTATCTACATGTATTTCCTCCCCCCAAAATGGATGATTTTAACTTAGATCTGCCAAAATTTGGATGTTTGAATATTGATTCATGCTCCACTCGTCTCCAGAGGTATTTCTGCGTTGTTTGTAGAAAAGTCAATTTTTGGCAAAATTTGGTTAAAAATGTAAGGCTAACCCCTTGTTTTTTTGTCAATTTTGGCCAAAAAATGAAATTCCTTGAAACTTGCAGGAAAGATGCCTAAGGTAACCCTGAACACATTCCAATTCGATTTGGGAACAGATGTGCCTTTGAAAAGAAAATCTGGCCGAAAATTTGGGGTAAAAACAGTCAAATTTTGGTTTTATTTACATGTATTTCCTCCCCCCAAAATGGATGATTTTGACCTAGATTTGCCAAAATGTGGATGTTTGAATATTGATTCATGCTCCACTCGTCTCCAGAGGTATTTCTGCGTTGTTTGGAGAAAAATCAATTTTTGGCCAAATTTGGATAAAAGTGTAAGGCTAACCCCTTGTTTTTTTTGTCAATTTTGGCCAAAAAATGAAATTCCTTGAAACTTGCAGGAAATATGCCTGAGGTAGCCCTGAACACATCCCAATGCGATTTGGGAAGAGATATACCTTTTAAAAGAAAATCTGCCCGAAAATTTGGGAAAAAAATAGTCAAACTTCGGTTTTATTTACATGTATTTCCTCCCCCCCACAATGGATGATTTTTAACTAGATTTGCCAAAATGTGGATGTTTAAATATTGATTCATGCTCCACTCGTCTCCAGAGGTATTTCTGCGTTGTTTGGAGAAAAATCAATTTTTGGCCAAATTTGGTTAAAAATGTAAGGCTAACCCCTTGTTTTTTTGTCAATTTTGGTCAAAAAATGATATTCCTTGAAACTTCAAGAAAAGATGCCTAAAGTAACACTGAACACATTCCAATTCCATTTGGGAACAGATGTGCCTTTGAAAAGAAAATCTGGCCGAAAATTTGGGGTAAAAACAGTCAAATTTTGGTTTTATTTACATGTATTTCCTCCCCCCAAAATGGATGATTTTGACCTAGATTTGCCAAAATGTGGATGTTTAGATATTGATTCATGCTCCACTCGTCTCCAGAGGTATTTCTGCGTTGTTTGGAGAAAAATCAATTTTTGGCCAAATTTGGTTAAAAATGTAAGGCTAACCCCTTGTTTTTTGACAATTTTGGCCAAAAAATGAAATTCCTTGAAACTTGCAGGAAAGATGCCTAAGGTAGCCCTGAACACATTCCAATGCGATTTGGGAAGAGATATACCTTTCAAAAGAAAATCTGCCCGAAAATTTGGGGAAAAAATAGTCAAAATTCGGTTTTATCTACATGTATTTCCTCCCCCCAAAATGGATGATTTTGACCTAGATTTGCCAAAATGTGGATGTTTGAATATTGATTCATGCTCCACTCGTCTCCAGAGGTATTTCTGCGTTGTTTGGAGAAAAGTCAATTTTTGGCCAAATTTGGTTAAAAATGTAAGGCTAACCCCTTGTTTTTTTGTCAATTTTGGCCAAAAAATGAAATTCCTTGAAACTTCAAGAAAAGATGCCTAAAGTAACACTGAACACATTCCAATTCGATTTGGGAACAGATGTGTCTTTGAAAAGAAAATCTGGCCGAAAATTTGGGGTGAAAACAGTCAAATTTTGGTTTTATTTACATGTATTTCCTCCCCCCAAAATGGATGATTTTGACCTAGATTTGCCAAAATGTGGATGTTTAGATATTGATTCATGCTCCACTCGTCTCCAGAGGTATTTCTGCGTTGTTTGGAGAAAAATCAATTTTTGGCCAAATTTGGTTAAAAATGTAAGGCTAACCCCTTGTTTTTTGACAATTTTGGCCAAAAAATGAAATTCCTTGAAACTTGCAGGAAAGATGCCTAAGGTAGCCCTGAACACATTCCAATGCGATTTGGGAAGAGATATACCTTTCGAAAGAAAATCTGCCCGAAAATTTGGGGAAAAAATAGTCAAAATTCGGTTTTATCTACATGTATTTCCTCCCCCTAAAATGGATGATTTTGACCTAGATTTGCCAAAATGTGGATGTTTGAATATTGATTCATGCTCCACTCGTCTCCAGAGGTATTTCTGCGTTGTTTGGAGAAAAGTCAATTTTTGGCCAAATTTGGATAAAAATGTAAGGCTAACCCCTTGTTTTTTTGTCAATTTTGGCCAAAAAATGAAATTCCTTGAAACTTGCAGGAAAGATGCCTAAGGTAGCCCTGAACACATTCCAATGCGATTTGGGAAGAGATATACCTTTTAAAAGAAAATCTGCCCGAAAATTTGGGGAAAAAATAGTCAAATTTCGGTTTTATTTACATGTATTTCCTCCCCCCAGAATGGATGATTTTGACCTAGATTTGCCAAAATGTGGATGTTTAAATATTGATTCATGCTCCACTCGTCTCCAGAGGTATTTCTGCGTTGTTTGGAAAAAAATCAATTTTTGGCCAAATTTGGTTAAAAATGTAAGGCTAACCCCTTGTTTTTTTGTCAATTTTGGCCAAAACATGAAATTCCTTGAAACTTCAAGAAAAGATGCCTAAAGTAACACTGAACACATTCCAATTCCATTTGGGAACAGATATGCCTTTGAAAAGAAAATCTGGCCGAAAATTTGGGGTAAAAACAGTCAAATTTTGGTTTTATTTACATGTATTTCCTCCCCCCAAAATGGATGATTTTAACCTAGATCTGCCAAAATGTGGATGTTTGAATATTGATTAATGCTCCACTCGTCTCCAGAGGTATTTCTGTGTTGTTTGGAGAAAAGTCAATTTTTGGCCAAATTTGGTTAAAAAAGTAAGGCTAACCCATTGTTTTTTTGTCAATTTTGGCCAAAAAATGAAATTCCTTGAAATTTGATGGAAAGATGCCTAAGGTAGCCCTGAACACATTCCAATGCGATTTGGGAAGAGATATACCTTTCAAAAGAAAATCTGCCCGAAAATTTGGGGAAAAAATAGTCAAAATTCGGTTTTATCTACATGTATTTCCTACCCCAAAATGGATGATTTTGACCTAGATTTGCCAAAATGTGGATGTTTGAATATTGATTCATGCTCCACTCGTCTCCAGAGGTATTTCTGCGTTGTTTGGAGAAAAGTCAATTTTTGGCCAAATTTGGTTAAAAATGTAAGGCTAACCCCTTGTTTTTTTGTCAATTTTGGCCAAAAAATGAAATTCCTTGAAACTTCAAGAAAAGATGCCTAAAGTAACACTGAACACATTCCAATTCCATTTGGGAACAGATGTGTCTTTGAAAAGAAAATCTGGCCGAAAATTTGGGGTAAAAACAGTCAAATTTTGGTTTTATTTACATGTATTTCCTCCCCCCAAAATGGATGATTTTGACCTAGATCTGCCAAAATTTGGATGTTTGAATATTGATTCATGTTCCCTTCGTCTCCAGAGGTATTTCTGCGTTGTTTGGAGAAAAGTCAATTTTTGGCCAAATTTGGTTAAAAAGTTAAGGCTAACCCCTTGTTTTTTTGTCAATTTTGGCTAAAAAATGAAATTCCTTGAAACTTGCAGGAAAGATGCCTAAGGTAACCCTGAACACATTCTAATTCGATTTGGGAACAGATGTGCCTTTGAAAAGAAAATCTGGCCGAAAATTTGGGGTGAAAACAGTCAAATTTTGGTTTTATTTACATGTATTTCCTCCCCCCAAAATGGATGATTTTGACCTAGATTTGCCAAAATGTGGATGTTTAGATATTGATTCATGCTCCACTCGTCTCCAGAGGTATTTCTGCGTTGTTTGGAGAAAAATCAATTTTTGGCCAAATTTGGTTAAAAATGTAAGGCTAACCCCTTGTTTTTTGACAATTTTGGCCAAAAAATGAAATTCCTTGAAACTTGCAGGAAAGATGCCTAAGGTAGCCCTGAACACATTCCAATGCGATTTGGGAAGAGATATACCTTTCGAAAGAAAATCTGCCCGAAAATTTGGGGAAAAAATAGTCAAAATTCGGTTTTATCTACATGTATTTCCTCCCCCTAAAATGGATGATTTTGACCTAGATTTGCCGAAATGTGGGTGTTTGAATATTGATTCATGCTCCACTCGTCTCCAGAGGTATTTCTGCGTTGTTTGGAGAAAAGTCAATTTTTGGCCAAATTTCAATAAAAATGTAAGGCTAACCCCTTGCAATTTTTGTCAATTTTGGTCAAAAATGAAATTCCTTGAAACTTGCAGGAAAGATGCCTAAGGTAGCCCTGAACACATTCAATGCGATTTGGGAAGAGATATACCTTTTAAAAGAAAATCTGCCCGAAAATTTGGGGAAAAAATAGTCAAATTTCGGTTTTATTTACATGTATTTCCTCCCCCCAGAATGGATGATTTTGACCTAGATTTGCCAAAATGTGGATGTTTAAATATTGATTCATGCTCCACTCGTCTCCAGAGGTATTTCTGCGTTGTTTGGAAAAAAATCAATTTTTGGCCAAATTTGGTTAAAAATGTAAGGCTAACCCCTTGTTTTTTTGTCAATTTTGGCCAAAACATGAAATTCCTTGAAACTTCAAGAAAAGATGCCTAAAGTAACACTGAACACATTCCAATTCCATTTGGGAACAGATATGCCTTTGAAAAGAAAATCTGGCCGAAAATTTGGGGTAAAAACAGTCAAATTTTGGTTTTATTTACATGTATTTCCTCCCCCCAAAATGGATGATTTTAACCTAGATCTGCCAAAATGTGGATGTTTGAATATTGATTAATGCTCCACTCGTCTCCAGAGGTATTTCTGTGTTGTTTGGAGAAAAGTCAATTTTTGGCCAAATTTGGTTAAAAAAGTAAGGCTAACCCATTGTTTTTTTGTCAATTTTGGCCAAAAAATGAAATTCCTTGAAATTTGATGGAAAGATGCCTAAGGTAGCCCTGAACACATTCCAATGCGATTTGGGAAGAGATATACCTTTCAAAAGAAAATCTGCCCGAAAATTTGGGGAAAAAATAGTCAAAATTCGGTTTTATCTACATGTATTTCCTCCCCCCAAAATGGATGATTTTGACCTAGATTTGCCAAAATGTGGATGTTTGAATATTGATTCATGCTCCACTCGTCTCCAGAGGTATTTCTGCGTTGTTTGGAGAAAAGTCAATTTTTGGCCAAATTTGGTTAAAAATGTAAGGCTAACCCCTTGTTTTTTTGTCAATTTTGGCCAAAAAATGAAATTCCTTGAAACTTCAAGAAAAGATGCCTAAAGTAACACTGAACACATTCCAATTCCATTTGGGAACAGATGTGTCTTTGAAAAGAAAATCTGGCCGAAAATTTGGGGTAAAAACAGTCAAATTTTGGTTTTATTTACATGTATTTCCTCCCCCCAAAATGGATGATTTTGACCTAGATCTGCCAAAATTTGGATGTTTGAATATTGATTCATGTTCCCTTCGTCTCCAGAGGTATTTCTGCGTTGTTTGGAGAAAAGTCAATTTTTGGCCAAATTTGGTTAAAAAGTTAAGGCTAACCCCTTGTTTTTTTGTCAATTTTGGCTAAAAAATGAAATTCCTTGAAACTTGCAGGAAAGATGCCTAAGGTAACCCTGAACACATTCTAATTCGATTTGGGAACAGATGTGCCTTTGAAAAGAAAATCTGGCCGAAAATTTGGGGTAAAAACAGTCAAATTTTGGTTTTATTTACATGTATTTCCTCCCCCCCAAATGGATGATTTTTACCTAGATTTGCCAAAATGTGGATGTTTGAATATTGATTCATGCTCCACTCGTCTCCAGAGGTATTTTTGCGTTGTTTGGAGAAAAATCAATTTTTGGCCAAATTTGGATAAAAATGTAAGGCTAACCCCTTGTTTTTTTTGTCAATTTTGGCCAAAAAATGAAATGCCTTGAAATTTGCAGGAAAGATGCCTCAGGTAACCCTGAACACATTCCAATTCGATTTGGGAACAGATGTGCCTTTGAAAAGAAAATTTGGCCAAAAATTTGGGGTAAATATTGTCAAACTTCGGTTTTATTTACATGTATTTCCTCCCCCCAAAATGAATGATTTCGACCAAGATCTGCCAAAATGTGGATGTTTGAATATTGATTCATGTTCCACTCGTCTCCAGAGGTATTTCTGCGTTGTTTGGAGAAAAGTAAATTTTTGGCCAAATTTGGTTAAAAATGTAAGGCTAACCCCTTGTTTTTTTGTCAATTTTGGCCAAAAAATGAAATTCCTTGAAACTTGCAGGAAAGATGCCTAAGGTAGCCCTGAACACATTCCAATTCGATTTGGGAACAGATGTGCCTTTGAAAAGAAAATTTGGCCGAAAATTTGGGGTAAATATAGTCAAAATTCGGTTTTATTTTATACATGTATTTCCTTTCCCCAAAATGGACGATTTTTACCTAGATCTGCCAAAATGTTGATGTTTGAATATTGATTCATGTTCCCTTCGTCTCCAGAGGTATTTCTGCGTTGTTTGGAGAAAAATCAATTTTTTATCCAAATTTGGTTAAAAATGTAAGGCTAACCCCTTGTTTTTTTGGTCAATTTTGGCCAAATAAATGAAATTCCTTGAAACTTCAAGAAAAGATGCTTAAAGTAACACTGAACACATTCCAATTCGATTTGGGAACAGATGTGCCTTTGAAAAGAAAATCTGGCCGAAAATTTGGGGTAAAAACAGTCAAATTTTGGTTTTATTTACATGTATTTCCTCCCCCAAAATGTATGATTTTAACCTAGATCTGCCAAAATGTGGATGTTTGAATAATGATTAATGCTCCACTCGTCTCCAGAGGTATTTCTGCGTTGTTTGGAGAAAAGTCAATTTTTGGCCAAATTTGGTTAAAAATGTAAGGCTAACCCATTGTTTTTTTGTCAATTTTGGCCAAAAAATGAAATTCCTTGAAACTTGCAGGAAAGATGCCTAAGGTAGCCCTGAACACATTCCAATGCGATTTGGGAAGAGATATACCTTTCAAAAGAAAATCTGCCCGAAAATTTGGGGGAAAAATAGTCAAAATTCGGTTTTATTTACATGTATTTCCTCCTCCCAAAATGGATGATTTTGACCTAGATTTGCCAAAATGTGGATGTTTGAATATTGATTCATGCTCCACTCGTCTCCAGAGGTATTTCTGCGTTGTTTGGAGAAAAGTCAATTTTTGGCCAAATTTGGTTAAAAATGTAAGGCTAACCCCTTGTTTTTTTGTCAATTTTGGCCAAAAAATGAAATTCCTTGAAACTTCAAGAAAAGATGCCTAAAGTAACACTGAACACATTCCAATTCGATTTGGGAACAGATGTGCCTTTGAAAAGAAAATCTGGCCGAAAATTTGGGGTAAAAACAGTCAAATTTTGGTTTTATTTACATGTATTTCCTCCCCCCAAAATGGATGATTTTGACCTAGATCTGCCAAAATTTGGATGTTTGAATATTGATTCGTGTTCCCTTCGTCTCCAGAGGTATTTCTGCGTTGTTTGGGAAAAAAGTCCATTTTTGGCCAAATTTGGTTAAAAATGTAAGGCTATCCCCTTGTTTTTTTGTCAATTTTGGCCAAAAAATGAAATTCCTTGAAACTTCAAGAAAAGATGCCTAAAGTAACACTGAACACATTCCAATTCGATTTGGGAACAGATGTGCCTTTGAAAAGAAAATCTGGCCGAAAATTTGGGGTAAAAACAATCAAATTTTGGTTTTATTTACATGTATTTCCTCCCCCCAAAATGGATGATTTTGACCTAGATCTGCCAAAATGTGGATGTTTGAATATTGATTAATGCTCCACTTGTCTCCAGAGGTATTTCTGCGTTGTTTGGAGAAAAGTCAATTTTTGGCCCAATTTGGTTAAAAAAGTAAGGCTAACCCATTGTTTTTTGTCAATTTTGGCCAAAAAATGAAATTCCTTGAAACTTGCAGGAAAGATGCCTAAGGTAGCCCTGGACACATTCCAATGCGATTTGGGAACAGATGTGCCTTTGAAAAGAAAATCTGGCCGAAAATTTGGGGTAAAAACAGTCAAATTTTGGTTTTATTTACATGTATTTCCTCCCCCCAAAATGGATGATTTTGACCTAGATTTGCCAAAATGTGGATGTTTAGATATTGATTCATGCTCCACTCGTCTCCAGAGGTATTTCTGCGTTGTTTGGAGAAAAATCAATTTTTGGCCAAATTTGGATAAATATGTAAGGCTAAGGCCAAAAAAAAAAAGTCTCCGGTCTCTGGTATGGAGCTTGCCCCAAAAGTGGTGCGGCGACGCGGCTTTTTTTTTTTTTTTACCTGTGTTTTTTTTTTTTTTGGCTTCAAATGTCGGCTGATGACTTCAAATGGTGCCCGACTAAACTTAGTGCAAATATATGGGAGTCTAGAGAGGCCACATAAATCTTATTCTCGATCATAACCCCTTCTAAAAACACGTTAAAATTGTGCAGCAGCAGAATTCCAGTCAAACCAGTGAGTTTGGCGGTTTTGAAACATCATCTTGTATTGAAAAAAAAACTTTTTCATTTTGCCGACGCGCATGGCTACGGCGACGCGCGCGCATACCAGAAACCGGAGACTTTTTTTTTTGGGCCTAAACCCCTTGTTTTTTTGGTCAATTTTGGCCAAAAAAATGAAATTCCTTGAAACTTGCAGGAAAGATGCCTCAGGTAACCCTGAACACATTCCAATTCGATTTGGGAACAGATGTGCCTTTAAAAAGAAAATCTGCCCGAAAATTTGGGGTAAATATAGTCAAAATTCGGTTTTATTTACATGTATTTCCTTTCCCCAAAATGGACGATTTTTACCTAGATCTGCAAAAATGTGGATGTTTGAATATATATTCATGTTCCCTTCGTCTCCAGAGGTATTTCTGCGTTGTTTGGAGAAAAGTCAATTTTTGGCCAAATTTGGTAAAAAATGTAAGGCTAACCCCTTGTTTTTTGTCAATTTTGGCCAAAAAATGAAATTCCTTGAAACTTGCAGGAAAGATACCTCAGGTAGCCCTGAACACATTCCAATTCGATTTGAAAACAGATGTGCCTTTGAAAAGAAAATTTGGCCGAAAATTTCGGGTAAAAATAGTCAAAATTCGGTTTTATTTACATGTATTTCCTCCCCCAAAAATGGATGATTTTGACCTACATCTGCCAAAATGTGGATGTTTGAATATTGATTCATGTTCCCCTTGTCTCCAGAGGTATTTCTGCGTTGTTTGGAGAAAAGTCAATTTTTGGCAAAATTTGGTAAAAAATGTAAGGCTAACCCCTTGTTTTTTGTCAATTTTGGCCAAAAAATGAAATTCCTTGAAACTTGCAGGAAAGATACCTCAGGTAGCCCTGAACACATTCCAATTCGATTTGAAAACAGATGTGCCTTTGAAAAGAAAATTTGGCCGAAAATTTCGGGTAAAAATAGTCAAAATTCGGTTTTATTTACATGTATTTCCTCCCCCAAAAATGGATGATTTTGACCTACATCTGCCAAAATGTGGATGTTTGAATATTGATTCATGTTCCCCTTGTCTCCAGAGGTATTTCTGCGTTGTTTGGAGAAAAGTCAATTTTGGGCCAAATTTGGTTAAAAATGTAAGGCGTTAGCCTTACATGTTTTTTTGTCAATTTTGGCCAAAAAATGAAATTCCTTGAAACTTGCAGGAAAGATGCCTAAGGTAGCCCTGAACACATTCCAATGCGATTTGGGAAGAGATATACCTTTAAAAAGAAAATCTGCCCGAAAATTTGGGGAAAAAATAGTCAAAATTCGGTTTTATTCTCAGACTACGCACAAAACCACGCATTGAAACAATGACTTGACTTTTTGGCATAGTTTTTAAGCCGCTATTTTATTTCTCCATGGTCAATATTTAACTTGATTAAATGGCAGTGAATACCTTGATAAACTATACTGGAACAATTAAAATTATCTTTCGATTTACTTAAAGTTATTTGCGTAAATATTTCGGCACGCTTGCCATAAAACGGGGCACGCTTGCCCCTCCTTGCCATGCTTGGCATCACTGGGCCCAAAACCTTGGCACGCTTGCCAACCATTCACTAGCCCCACCAGAACAAGTGGGTGCTAGCCAAAGTGTTTGTTAGTTTTGTCACGTGACTTGAATATATGCAAAAATTACTTAATAAATTGAAAAAGCACCCCGATTTGGTCCACCGCTGGTAGCTACGGTTGGCATGCCCCATCAGTACAAATGGGTGCTTGGCGTACTTTTTTACAAAGAGTAAACACAACCTGTTAAATGTTTAACGTCCAAATTCCAAGTCTTACTTCAGAACTAAATACCCAACTTGTTTATTTAGTTTGAATTGAGGCACTGCCCGTCGCTCCCAGGACCTTACTGCCATTTATAAATTCGTAAAATATGGCGGATGAAGGGAGGAGGTGGGTTTATTTTTGATGTAGCGGTCTCAAAAGCTACGCCGAACTGGCCTTTCTTGCCCCAAATGCACTTAGCGCGTCAATGCGCGCGTGAACTTATTACATTTGTATCAACTTAGCAAAAAGCATCCATCCTTATGCCAATAACATCGTTTTTGGCTTCATGCCATCAAGGGGCGGCAAACTGCAACTAGGCCAATCGATATGTTTACTTTTCCTACACCATAGCAACCATCAGCTGATAAAAGAAAGTGTAGGACTCAACTGTGCGTTTGTGGAGAATAATGTATTTTATCTTTCAGTGATAAAATGAATTATTCTCAGACTACGCACAAAACCACGCATTGAAACAATGACTTGACTTTTTGGCATAGTTTTTAAGCCGCTATTTTATTTCTCCATGGTCAATATTTAACTTGATTAAATGGCAGTGAATACCTTGATAAACTATACTGGAACAATTAAAATTATCTTTCGATTTACTTAAAGTTATTTGCGTAAATATTTGCACGCTTGCCATAAAACGGGCACGCTTGCCCTCCTTGCCATGCTTGGCATCACTGGGCCCAAAACCTTGGCACGCTTGCCAACCATTCACTAGCCCCACCAGAACAAGTGGGTGCTAGCCAAAGTGTTTGTTAGTTTTGTCACGTGACTTGAATATATGCAAAATTACTTAATAAATTGAAAAAGCACCCGATTTGGTCCACCGCTGGTAGCTACGGTTGGCATGCCCCATCAGTACAAATGGGTGCTTGGCGTACTTTTACAAAGAGTAAACACAACCTGTTAAATGTTTAACGTCCAAATTCCAAGTCTTACTTCAGAACTAAATACCCAACTTGTTTATTTAGTTTGAATTGAGGCACTGCCCGTCGCTCCCAGGACCTTACTGCCAAACGCGCAACGCGCGCCCCACTGGGACGACTGAGGCAGCACACATAGAGCCCTACCCCGACGAGTGAATTAAACACTAACAGTGGAGTGTGTAGCAACAGAATGAAATCACCTGAAATTGTAGCTGTAATGAGTTGCCATTATTACCACAACAAGATAAAAACAGACCACCCATTGCTTGGAAATGACTTTGTAGCATGCAAAGTATTAGCATGCAGATAAAACTTCCAGGAAAAAGAACCCTGGCCAGTTATTGTAAATAGTGCAATCTCCAACTGCTTGTTTTGTAGAATGAGCGCAACTTGCGAATATCCTTGGCACACTTGCCACGAACACTTTGTCATGCTTGCTCAAACAAACCCTTACTTGTTAACATGGTTGTAAAATAAAAGATGCAGCAATACGTTTTGAAAAATAATGGATACCATTGTTGCAATGATTAAGTGCAAACCCTGACCATCGGTTTTAAAGAATCAGTTTCCATTGGAAATGTCCTTGGCACAACTGCCCCAGAAACTTGGGCATGCCTGCCCAAACAATCAATAGAACACACGGATACGTAATGCCTAACCATTATGGCAAGAATCATTGGTTTCAAGAATCAGTTCAAATGTGAAACATTCTAAGCACGCTTACCCCAAAACTTAGGAATTCTTGCCCAAGCAACCCACTGCATGGTAACTTGTACGGTACCGTTGTAAAATGCAAAGTAAGCATACAGATAATACATTGAGAAATAATGTACACCATCACTGCATAATTGCACGAAGTTCAAACTGCGACCACTGTACTCAAAGAATGATTTAAAATTCTAAATGTCCTTGGCACGCTTGCCCCAACAACTTGGGCATGCTTGCCCAAACCATTCATTGCTTAGAAATTATAAAAAGGCAGAGTAAACATCCAGATAATAAATTGAGGAATAATGGACGCCATCACTGCATAACCCTTGCGTGTACATGTGGTTGTAAAAATAAAAGATGCAGATATGCATATTCAAGAATAATGGATAACATTATTGCAATAATTAAGAGCAAACTCTTGACCATCGGTTTAAAGAATCAGTTGAAATGGGAAATATCCTATACACACCTGCCCCAGAAACTTGGGCATGCTTGCCCAAACAATCAATAGAATGCAACTATACGTAGGAAAAACTGATTACTATTATGGCAAGAATTGCAAAATCCGACCACTGGACTCCAAGATTGAGTTCAAATTGTAATTCTTTGAATTGGTACACTTGCCCCAAAACTTGGGCATGCTTTCCCCAACAACCCACTATTTGGAAACAAGTGAAGTTACAAAATGCAATCAGCAAACGTCTTGGAAACGTGTACTTATAAAATGCAAAATAAACATACAGATATGGCGACAAGTTCAAACTACGACCACTGGACTCAAAGATTGAATTCAAATTGTAAATATCCTTGGCATGCTTGCCCCAACAACTTGGGTATATTTCCCCAAAATGAGGAATAATGTAAACCACCACTGCATAATACAGCAAGTTCAAACTACCACCACTAGACTCAAAGATTGTATTCAAATTGTAAATATCCTTGGCATGCTTGCCCCAAAATCCTGGACATGCTTACCCAAACAATCCATTGCCTGGAAACAATGTAGAATGCAAAATATACACGCAGACAATATAATTGAGGAAAGATCAATGCCATTTTTTTGTTTTGTTTTTAGATATATTGCAACATGTGTTACTCTGACCATTTGTTTCAAAAAATGAGTTCAATTGTAAACATCCATGACACGTTTTGTCACCACTACTTGAGCATGTTTGCCCGCACCAAACCCATGAAACACGGTTGTAAGAATGTTAATTAAGCACGCGGAGATAAATTGAGGAAGATGAACATCACTATTACAACAAATTCATACGCTAGTCTTGCCATTCAAAGAATGAGCTAATAATTGCAGAAATCCTTAGCATGCTTGCCAGAAAAATCATGGGTACTCTTACACAAACAATCCATCACTTGTAAACATGAAGGTAAGATGCAAGGTGAACTTGCAGATAATGCACGCGATAAAACATTTAGGGTAGCAATCATTAGTCAACTTGCTCAGAACATGGCTAAACAGATGCATTTAAATATGGCATGAAAGGCTAGCATGGTGCTATCAAGATTGAAGTAAAACTATATCTCCAAATCAAGATTGCACTCCTGATCTAGCTTGCAATTAAGTGCAGAACCATTTAGGTCCATATGTTCATCATACAAATCCCATAAATCGATGTATAAATTCAGAAGCTTGCAATCCTAATGCCCCAACAATAAAACTGGCAAATGTTGGCCCACAAAGTGTTTGAAGTCCCAAATAAGCAAATGGGGGCAAATACATAAATAAAATGTTGTATGTATACATGTCAAAAGTATCAGCTTCCAATTGTGATTACCTTTAATTTATCAGGCTCACCTTGAAATCATGACATTTAGCTATCATTGCTCCTAGGAAAGGCGAAAACCCAATAAAAAACCCATCTTTGTGGGAAAAATTGGGAAAAATTCCTTTCCGGCCCCTGAATCGGCGACCAAGTTTCTTTTTTGGACTCTAGGAGCACAACTGTAAGTATTAATATGAAGAGTTTGAGATACACGTAGATGGGCAGCATCCCCTTTCTTACTTCCATGGCGTCAAATCTTATAAATTCAAAGTATTAATACACCTTGAAAAAAGCTATGCACCACCGCAATGCACTACTTTGAATCAATATGCTGAGTACTCTCCTGGTTACCTTTGGAAACCTGTACCATACAAAAGCAGCCATGTCTAATATACGCCCACCTACACCAAAATTCTCAGGGGTGGATTCAAACTTGAAAATGTGTCACGGTGCATATACCTTGGAAATTATACATACCGTAATTTTCGGAATATAAGCCGCGCGGCGTATAAGCCGCAGCACGCAAAAATCTGCAAATTAAGATTTGAAGTCGGCGTATAAGCCGCACCGGCGTATAAGCCGCACCAACCGGCTGAGGTTTCAATTTTGTAAGGCCTCCAAATTCTAGTCAAAATGCTCTGAACCAGTTCCATTTACACTACAGAAGCTATTAAAAGGGCCACAAAAGTTATATCATATCATTTACAATCGATACTTTTACAAACAAATATGGGAATTGATGAGAAATAAACACCGGGAACTGCTGCCGGCTGCCCCGTCATAGCACGGCAGCCTGCGCCACGCACGCCGGTGAATGACAACATTTTCCCACAGCACGTGAGAAAGTATGAAACACACCGTGTGTTGTCTGACTGGAGCGCTACAAATCTTGCTTTGTGGCAACAGATGCTGATTTGTTTTGTCCTAAGAATAAACAGGTCCGTTTTTACCTCAAAACTTATCCACTTATTCAAGTTTCGATCGTAACTTTCTTCGGAAATAGTCAAAACGAAGCGGACATTTTAATAGACGAATCCATTAATTTTGTAAGGGGTGATTTAGTCCCTCTTTTGAGTTTGACATCGTTTCTTGAATACATTTCAAGAAAACAAAATATATTGCAACGTTGAACAACTGATTATGTAATAGAAAAATGTTTCGAACGCCATACGAATGTTAGTCGTCTTTTTTCTTATTTTTTAAACAGCGGAAATATTGGTAATTATTGTTCCCAAGAAAGAACACCCCTTTGTTACCACAAATGGTGTGGTCCGCTGGGGGAAAACATGCTGCATATCGCTGCTGCACTGTACCAGTATCACGTACGGCTGGTCGCAAGTGTCAAAGACAGCTTTCATCACCGTACTTTTTACCGCTCGGTACCTTGCTTTACGTGAGACGTGGTTTCGGTTTGTTAATGACTTTCTTAATTTGTAATTCATTTCAGTAACACATCTCTTCTTGTACCAGTACATTAAATACACATGTGAATCTTATTTTTATTCTTCAAGGCTCGGCGTATAAGCCGCCCTGTGTATAAGCCGCAGTAAACATTTTCATGAGCGTTTTCAACGTATAAGCCGCGGCTTATATTCCGAAAATTACGGTACATGTGCCAGAATGTGTCCAGCCAAAAGTATCTATTCCTTGTCGATATTTACTAAACTATGCTGACCAAAATTCAAACCATACATGATGTTAAAGATCTGATTTGGGTCAATCAGCCGCTGTATTTGCTACACTGTAACACGCGTGGTTAAAAACGTTAGAAACATTTCTAAATCACATCAGTGACACAATACACTTGTATCTTAAAGACCACCAGGAATATTAGTTTCCATGCTTATTCTGAATGTATCAGGAAACACCTATTGCATCCAGTGCCGATTAAATTAAAAAAAAACAGATGTCTGTAGAAATTAACAGACCATGTTCGCAAAGTAGAAGTATGCGACTCCTTCTGTGTTAAGGCAGTTTCCTGATGAGTGCATTTAATTCGGCAACAGTTGATATTCTGCACGTTACCAAGTTGCTGAGCGATCATCAGTAACCCATCGACCTTGCTATAGACTTCCGAACTTGGAAGACAACCCGCAGATTGAGTATTCAATGGTAAAAGTTCCTGTCCCCAACCAATTTGCAGCGTCTGCTGTGCCGTGGCATCCTGTAAAAAACAATACTCAAAGCAGCAGCTATCCATTTCATATTTTTTTTTTTTTTTTTTTTTTTTAAACATGCGTTTATTAATTTAGGCCCTATTTATAATTTATAAATTATTATAGTGGGATTTTACAATTGCACCCATGAAGGGAGAAGAATGGTCAGGTTATAGGCCCTAGGCCTATTTTTTTTTTTTTTTTTTTTTGTGTGTGTGTAGAAACCGATGAAGAAAGAATCAGCTATAGGCCTAGGCCTACTCAGAATTAATAAAATTCCAGCACTCGCCCAGAAAATTACTTGCTTGGTTCCCATAGTTTACTATAGAAAAATGGAACAAACTCACTGCAGGCAAAAATTAGGAGGCTCCATCAAAATTTATCATCAAAATTTATCTGCCAAAATTTGTCAACACTGATAAATGACATTGAATTCAAACATCATCTTTTCGGACATTTATTGCAGTTGTCATTCAACTTCACAACAACTATAGTCGGTCCATCTTAATTGTACCATTCAATTATCTAGGCCCTACTCAAAGATCAATCCAGCACGACCGATTCATTCTCGCCTACGGTATGGTTGGCAGTGAGGCCGAGCCTCTTTGAATCACGGGTGCGGAGCCCCACAAACTTCACACGAAACTACACAGCAACACTGACAAAAATTGGCCCAAAACCAGGGTTATAATTGGAAAATTCTCACCTCGAATTCCATCCATGATAGCATGTTTGCGCATGATGTCCAATACTGTATAAACGCAGGAAAAAATCCCGGGATCTGGACGTCATGAACAGCGTTCAGGCCTGCATATAGACGTGGTTTCACACTGCACTCCCGCGTTTCCGCGGCCAAGCATGCCGTGAACCTCAGCCGGTACCGGATGGACTGAAATCTAGGCGGGGGATTCACCGACCGTACTCCGCCGGTCATAACGTTGCGTACTTCAGTGTTCGTAGACTAACAACAGAACATTAACAGAAGATTAACGCACACTAGCTTCACTGATGGACTAATCACGATCTCCAAAACCTCACCAAGAGGTTGAACAAATAACTGAAAGTTCAAGTCAGCTGAAGAAACGCACATGAAGTAAATTAAGTACGATCTGTCCGATGATTTAGCAGACTGCAGTCACCAGGTGTAGGGCCCACTCTGGTCAGCGTACGGCATCACGCCCACGGCTGGGCGAAGCATCGAAATGACGAAAAGTTGCGAAAACTCACAAGATCACTGCAGCCAGTTGTATAACAAAAATCCTATACCATCCCAGCGACAATTCACCAAACGATGTTCAATTATGAACGAAACACCCATGGAAATATAAGCGAAAAACGAAATATTCCGGGAGAAATTTATTTTTGATGTAGCGGTCTCAAAAAGCTACGCCGAACTGGCCTTTCTTGCCCCAAATGCACTTAGCGCGTCAATGCGCGCGTGAACTTATTACATTTGTATCAACTTAGCAAAAAGCATCCATCCTTATGCCAATAACATCGTTTTTGGCTTCATGCCATCAAGGGGCGGCAAACTGCAACTAGGCCAATCGATATGTTTACTTTTCCTACACCATAGCAACCATCAGCTGATAAAAGAAAGTGTAGGACTCAACTGTGCGTTTGTGGAGAATAATGTATTTTATCTTTCAGTGATAAAATGAATTATTTACATGTATTTCCTCCCCCCAGAATGGATGATGTTTACCTAGATTTGCCAAAATGTGGATGTTTGCATATTGATTCATGCTCCACTCGTCTTCAGAGGTATTTCTGCGTTGTTTGGAGAAAAGTCAATTTTTGGCCAAATTTGGTTAAAAAGTTAAGGCTAACCCCTTGTTTTTTTGTCAAGTTTGGCCAAAAAAATGAAATTCCTTGAAACTTGCAAGAAAGATGCCTAAAGTAACACTGATAGGAGAACCATATTGTGGGGAACTTTTCTGTTGTTACGAGAATTGTGGCCAAACTTTGGTGGCTTTTGAGTGTCCCCAAGGCATCTTTGGTCTCCATAACTATCGTTCAACAGGAGTAATGTTTTTTGAGGAAAAGATGGTGGTGTACTCATTGCCTGCATTTATTGCGACGTCACATAAAAATAAAAAAAATGGTTTCGTTTTTTCAGAGGCATGGCCCCCTGGATCCGCCCTTGGACTCCCCACAATTATTGAATGAGTATACATGTGTACATGTACATGGTGTATACATGTACTTTGCCTCAATAAGCACTGCTTATATTTACAATAAAGGGGGAATATTAATTCATGGACTTTTTTCATGCTGCATTGTATTTGCACAACCTCAATTATGTAACTTGGCTTAATTGCTTCAGTACGAAAGGTGATATTTCAAACGTTTAATTTAAAAAAAAAAAACTTTACCAAAAGTCGTTAACACCCTCAAATTCTGAACAAAACAATTTATTTTATTGCTTTGACACATATTAAAAATTGGTGTCATGCCGCGAGTCTGTTTCAGATCGGTTGTCCTTTATTTCAACAGTTTTGTAATTACTAAATTTTCAAATCATCAATTTTGATCCAGGGCCCAATTTCATAGCACTGCTTAACAGTAAGCAAAAAAGTTGTGCTTACTATAGCAGAAAAATCATGCTGCTGCTTAAGCACTATTTCATGCCGTGATTGTGCTTACAGTTGCGCGCGCATGGAGATTTATATTGTTACGTCACTGATTTAAGCAAAGTTTTCTTCTGAGGTTAAGCCTGCTTGTGCTGTGCTTACTGCTTAACGGTCCCTATGAAATAGATGGAGGCTCGGTAAGCACAAAGTCGGCTGTTAAGAAGCGCTATGAAATTGGGCCCTGGTTTCATATGTGTTTACATGATTGTGGCTGTGCACTAGTAGAAAATGCAAATGCATATATGTAGTACACTTCTGAAATCAGTAGACAGAGTAGCAAATAAAGAACTTTGCAAGACATCAACTTGTGTCCGTCTTTTTCTTTAATAAGGTTATCCAGCATCTTCTACACTATTTAAATAAAAGTATGAATGAAGTATTAAATAAATAATGTAAAAGAAAATCGCAATGCAGAATGACTCTTAACGTTAACAAATATATACAGGTATGACCGTACACAATATCGTACAAACGCATCTACATTACACTATATACATCTGAAGCTTAGTTTTAATACAAATGTAGCTTTTTGGTCACATCATAGAAAATTTGAAAGTAAAATTTATGAATCCTCCAAAATGCTTGGGGAATATAGCTTGGCGGTACACAGCAACCGTCGTTGATAGAGATTAATGCATTGCGTACAAACTGAAACTTCACAATATAGTTGAATGACGAAATCTGAACTCTGAAAAAGTGCGTCTACATGCACAGGCATTTCCCTTCAGCAATATTTCCACTTTCGATTTGAGTTCAGTTGTCTAAAAAAACAACCCAGAAAATGAAAATGAAAGCAAATGGTTGTATATTAGACACTGGCTGCTGTTATAGATCCATGCCATCTGGTTTGTGTGTTCTTGCAAGAACAAGAGCTGAACCAAATGTCACTGCGCTTCTAGGCACGCCATTTTTCAGCTCACATTGACTCTGTCCATTTCACGCGGACTGTGTGAGCATTAAGCACAGAAATGAGCATGCTTAGTCTTGAGGAAGAATTTGCTTAAAAGAGTGAAAAGATTAACCAGCAATTTTCATGAATGTATTAAGTTAGCATGGTTTGCACATAAAAAGGTAGACATTTTTTTCTACTAGGATTCCCAACGTTATCTGATAACCGTTTCTCAGCATAATGCAATTGGCCCTGATAGTTATTATTCAAAGATGAGCTGTCGGTGCTATTTATAATAATAATAAGAGTCTTATACAGAATGAGTTTAAAAAAAACGAAACCCAAATGTTGGGACCATTGTTTTAGTGAAGTTCTGCATGTAGCACTTTCAAAATCTAGGATACAAAAGCCCAATTCATAAGCTTTCTTTTAGTACAAGAATCATTCAAATTACTCATGTACTTTTCAAGTTACGGAGTTTTAAACACAACCACCGTTTTAAGGCTCTGTCCACAGATCACAAAAAAGTTCAGTGTTCTTTCAGCAAAACGAAAACAAATCACAAGGATGTGTGTGAATTGTTTTCGTTTTGCTGAAAGAATGCACACCTTTTTTGTGATCAGGGACAGAACTTTAAAACAATGGTCCCAACATTGGGGTTTCATTTATTTTTACTCACCCTGTATAGCACACGTATCTACCAACAATTAGGTACTCGAGGAGCTGGACATTTTCGTGGTTCACCCTTAAAATGGATTTTGTTCTGAATGGTGATTTTTGTGGCATTACAAAAGTTATTCACATCAGATAAAAAATAATCAGCTTATGTTTAATTATCGAATAATTCAAACAAATTTGAATGAATTGTAGCCGACAATAATTCAAGACTTGCAGGGTAGACTGGTTCCGTCTCCCGATCAGAATCGATAAGGAACCAGTGTCTTTGCATAGCGGATCTGTTTTTGTGCAAAAGCAACCCGTAATAAAAACCTTTTAGAGGGGTTGCAGATATTTCGTTCAGAAAAAATCACAAGTTGAAAATTTGTTTGCAAAAAAAATAATCAAACTTGTTGAAGAGCGTAGACAGTACATCTTTAATATCTAGGCCATCAGCCTCGGTCCAAAATTGTGGCCACCGGTATCAAATGAGGGGAATAATCGTCATAGCGATTTTTGGCAAGGTATACACCTCCAGAGTTGGAAAATATGTGATAGCATTGCAGCGGTGGCAGCTTTTTGGGTGTTATCACCCTTTTTTTCAAAATGTCCATCAAAATGCTTGTTACCACTCTAGGGGCGGTATACCATGCGCATGCTCACTATAATCATTTATGCCCTGATTTGATACTGACCAAACCCCCAGGCTGATGGCCTAATTGGGACTGGTTGCCTCTTCTAAGTACACGTACAGAGAAAAAGCTATTGGTTTCTTGTACAGAGAAGGAGTTCAGATGATTCAGGATTTTTTTATCCATTTCCACAGATGATATATGGTCATTTCTTTCTTATTAGTCTTATATCCCATCCAAGTATTCAGCAACACATTTTTTCTTTTTTTCAACTGAAGATGCTGAATAATGGTCATGCCCCCCCCATAAACGTTAATTCTCTCTCTTGCAATTTAACTCCGAGCACCATAATGAAAACAAAAAGTAATCACTACTTTGTATTCACACATTGCACAAGCTCCAATATTTAGGCTTTGGTCAATCAATCTGCTGCTTTATACTTCACGCAAAAAGCAAAGTGAATTTAACGTCAGCAAACTTTCGCTGTGAAATTCGTCAGAGTTGAAATACGCTCAACTTTCGAAAACTTAGCAGCGTGAAAACCTGCCATGACGTCACACTACATGTTCACATCCACATTTGCTTTTGCGCCGTGCATTAACCAACCTTCATCTATGAAGTCAGGTTGGCGAAGCGGTACTTTCCTTGCCTTCCACCGCTGTGACCCGGGTTCGAATCCCGCCTGGGCCAACATGTGGATTGGGTTTTCAGTCCCTGCCTGATTCCGTGGGTTTTCCCCAGGATATTCTTCTGGGAAAACTCCCACCTGTAAAAATGTAACTTCTTCTCATTGTCTTCTCTCCACAGGTTTCTTCAGGCTTGCGTGCTACAGTGCCTTGGGCGCTTTTGAGGAATCCTTGGTTTCATTACCAGAAATGATTAATAATAATAATAATAATGAAATGGTTCTCTTAACAAGCACATTTACACCCGTCGTGAGTCTACCAGTCAAAACGGCTGAACTTATTTTGACTACAAACGCATTCTGAGGTAAGTTCAGATTTCAGGTTTTGCAGGAATACCGTCGTCTGTGGAATATCCCCTTGCACAGCAAGGGTCTACAACTACGCGAGCAGATTCGGCGATTAATTATGCAAAACAAAACTGCGTCTTGACCTCGAGATTTTGATTATTCAGCGGGAGCCTTCTATATCGGGACTTCAGTAACCCGTTGTTGTACAAAACTGTATTACAAAAACATGACAGCCAAATTGACCAATCAACAGCTTAGTCCACATTTCTGATCGAATGGAGTCACAATTTCTTAAGTCTACTCCGATTGGCCGGCAAGCGGGGTCGCATAAAATTTGCATGCTCACATATACCAGACGTTGAATACCAAGCAGGCTTCGTTGAACAACGGATGATACTCGGACTACAATACCGCGGGGTGTAGACAGTTTTGAGAGGTATGGTTTACAAAAAAAATAGTGGGTAACGTTTAAGCATCAGTCATGCCTTTCCTAGGTAAAAATTACCATTGCCTTTAACATCCACTATGCATGGGGTCCATTGGCGCTATGCATAAGCATGAAAATGACATATTTCTGTGGGCACTTGGTGCACTGAGGCAGAGAATTGGTCTTAAGCTGCGTCTGGATTATTTGCCTGCGGTCAGCAATTTACGCATGTGTTTATGGCAGTTGTAGCCATGTAAATCGGTCATGATAACTCTACCCCAGTCACATTAAAGAGGATATTTGTGCACAGAGTCCATTTCTTTTGCACACAATCGTTAGTCTTTGTCTAAGCATGTCTCACGCGATCCACATTTCAGCCAATGCGAGCATGAGGTATATCTGCAATTTCTCCGGTTCCAGTGCCATATTTCCCAAGACTAGACTAGATAGCGCCCTCTACTGCTGCCTGAGGTAAACAAAATTAAAATCCAGACTTAGACCGAGACTAATTGAAATCTGGCACCTAGACTACTTTCTAATCAACACACACACGTTTCTGTAGCACCCAATCCCTTGCATTAAAAAGGTCAAGTCTGGTTTCCCTTGTCGTCAAGCCAGCTCCCTCATGCTGTCTATCTGGGCCAGGTATAGTCTGGTCCTCATAGTCAACTTCTCGCAGTGGCTCCTCAGTCGGGTCTCCAGCGCCTCGGCGTGATCGCCCATCTGGAGCAGGCACTCCCTGTCCTCCATGCTCAGCCCGGTCTCGACGGCAGGGTGGGAGGGTTTTGACGGCAGGGAGTTCGGGGAGAACTCGTCAGGGTTGTAGGACGGCTGGGCATCGTTGCTGACTATCTGCAGTGCGTGAGCTAAAACAAAACAAACAAAAAAACGCAAATTCTTTTCAACATATGTGAGGCATTCTGGCAAAATGAGACAGAACTGGGCAGAGGTGGAAGTGAGGGTTTGCGGGTATTAGGAAAGAGACCAAAATTCTCCTTACAATACTGTTTGTTGCACTTCAGTTGGACATTCCGTTGACAAGTTATGACTGCTTAAAGTTCGCATTTATCAAGATGTCAAAAAAGTATATATGAGACCTGCTCTCACAAAACCCGGACAAAGTTGACAAATTCTGTCTTTGAGATTTTGGCATTTTCAAATTACTTGCGTTTTTAGCTTCAAAATTATGCTATTCGCTGGTACTGTGACTGTATCACCCCCTTAAAAGAAGAAATGCGTAATAAAACCCTGACAACCCAATTATAAGATAAACACCTGTATTGAAATGCTTTTTTAAAACAAATTTCTATACACGTTTTAAAATTAAATCGACCAAAAAACCCACTTTTACTCAAAGGTTTTCAATCTATAATTACTAATTTAGGAATTATCAAAACCTCAAAATTGTCCATTCCACCCCAAAAATGACTTCAAAGGCCCTTTGTGCAAAAACAACTTCAGCAACTTTGTCCGAGGTTCAAGGGAGCAGGTCTCATATGAATCACAGGGATGAGATTGTCAATTTAAAAAAATTCCGGAAATTGAATGAAAGGTCAAGAAATGGCCAAGAAAAAAAGTCTCCGGTTTCTGGTATGCGCGTGGGTCGCCGTAGCCATGCGCGTCGGCAAAATGAAAAAGTTTTTTTTTCAATGTAAGATGATGTCTCAAAACCGCCAAACACACTAGTTTGACTGGAATCCTGCTGCTGCACAATTTTCACGTGTTTTTAAATGGGGTTACGATCGAGCATAAGCTTCATGTGGCCTCTCTGGACTCCCATATATTTGCACTAAGTTTAGTCGGGCACCATTTGCAGTCATCAGCCGACATTTGATGGAAAAAACGGTAAAAAAGAAAAGAAAGAAAAAAAGCCGCGACTCTGCACCACTTTTGGGGCAAGCTCCATACCAGAAACCGGAGACTTTTTTTGGGGCCTATACTGATGTCTTTCTCTCAGACTCAAAAAGTCTAAATTCAGACAAAAGTCTCATAAATCTAACATCTTGGAATCAGAAACACACGACCACCAACCTTTCTTGTTTCGGATGTAGCTCTGCAGGAGAGAGAACAGCAGCATGGCCAGTTCCTCACACTCCTCCTCCTTTATCTCCCGCATCCCGTCGCTAGGAGACCGGACTCTCCGCTTCTCGGTCGCGTTGACGTCGCGCTCTGCGAGCACAAACTCGCCGACTCGCATGGGCCGGGACTTGAAGAGGCAGGTGACTATTTTCGGGACGGACAGCACGCCTTGTTGCTCGCTGCTGTTCAGCTCACAGAGGTTCTCCAGCAGGAGTTCTATAACCTTTGACCTGACTTGGTCACAGGTCATCGTCTGCATTAAAAAAAAAAAAAATGGGCCTAGTATTAACAGCATGGCAAAACAAAGGGCCGTTAACGATGGTCCATAAATCGTCCAAGCCCTTTTTTCGGGAATACTCCTGGAGGAGTCACTTGGCATCCAGAAATACAGCGGTCTCATTTCCATGCATTCTAAGTTGTTTGGTTCTGATGTTTAACACCTGATGAATGTGAGATAGGCATTCCTTTTTGCCAATTTTCATAATTCCCTATTGGGATATCGTTTAAATTTAGCATTATATAACAATATTGCACTCATCTACGACTCGTGCGATACTGTTTTTGCTCATGCAATATATTCGTGTATCTCCCCGAAAACAAGCCATCTAAAGTTATATAATTATTTGGTAAATATAAATTTGAATATAAAAACTTTTGTTGCCAAGGTCAACATTAAAGGGAATGTACATGTACATCATTGGCTTTTGCTGTAATTTTCGGAAATGAACTATTTGAGGTGTTAGCATAATAGATGAAATATTGTTAAACTGACATGTTTGGGTTTGACAGGTTTTGTGTTCGAAAATGCGGGAAAAACCAAGAAAAACAAAAATGTTCAAATAGTCTGGTTCCCTGACTCCACTAAAGATGAAATGGATCAATTTATAGATGCCGGAAAATTGTAAGGTAAGGAAACCAGTCTAGCTGGCCTGCCTGCACCCGTTCATTAATATGTAACCGACAGCGAACAAAATTTGGACTAAAAAAAAAGGTACATTTGGAACAGTAGTTGAAAAATAGTTAGGTTTTTCTAACAGTGGTCTGACAACTGTGATTGTCAGAACTTGGTAACGAGTTCATCTCTTCCATGTAACATGGCCACAGCAAAAACAGAAACACATCTTAGTTCCTTCCTGTTTTAATTATAACTGTTTGTATTATTTTTATTTTATTTTCCATTTTCAGTTTTTAACACTGATTATAAGGCCATTGAAGGTACAGTGAAAATGAAAATGCTCTGTAGCTCTTTTCAAAGGAATACACGTATCACTAACTATACACAAATACCGTGGATACAGGTCACAAAGCAGATGTGAAAGTGTACATTGTCTCATTCTTATTTATTTACTGACTGTCAGCTTACAATGTCCTTGATGTAGAGCATGATGTTCAATGTATTATTGCGCTCATATGTACGTGTACATATTAAACTTTTATTTGAACTACATGTAGTAATCTCCTGTGCGGCGCAGTGTACTTTTAATGCATTTTGTATTTCACGTTTGCGTCATGAAAATTTCATGCATGTATATCATTTACATGCGGCAATAAAAACATGCATATCATGAAATATTATCTTGTAGCATATGTGTGCCAATTATGTTTATGTTGCCCATGCAGAGAGCACAGACAATTAACTGGCAATTTTGATTTTCTTTTATCATCTGTCACTGTTATGTGATAGCTAAGCTGGCGTAATGCAATATTAAAAAAATATATAATAATAAATTGGAAATTCATGGTAAATATACAGTGTATGTAATGGAATATGGACAACATCTGTTATATCTGTTAAAGGTAATATGTATGTACAACAACATCTGCTTTTGTTGTAATTTTCAGAAATGGATGGATTTGGGGGTTAGTATTTCTAGCAAATGTTGTTACACTGACTCAAGTTTTGTGTTCATAGATGCCGGAAAAACTAAGGAAGAAAATGTTGTTCTTGGAGTCTGGTTCCCTGATCCTACTTCAGATGGAATGGAGCAATTTGTAGACATCAGGGAATTGCCAGGTCAGGGAACCGGACTAGTAGCTGGCTTGCACCCGTTCATGGATGTGTAACCAATTGCAAAAAAATGTGGACTAAGAACGGTAAATTGAGGGCAGTTTTTGAAAAAAAGTCAGTTTTTGATACAAAACTTCAGCTTTTCTTGAAAACGACAGGTGCCATCCCATTTCAGGGGGGGGGGGGGGCGGGCACACTGAGTATACAGTGTTTATAAAATGTGTCGGTCAGGGGCAAGACCTAATATTGTATTGAAGGACCTTGGCTGTGTCAAATTTTTATTATTAGCACTTGGAGGATTTTTACCAGTTCACGCGGGGAATATTTTAACAAGAACGGAACGAGGCGCGGGATTACTTTTCACTCGACCTCAAGCCAGGCGGGTTGAAGCCATCACCCTTGGCCAGCACACTCATATTTCCCGCATCGCTCGCTGCGAGCGGGTCGCTGACAGATATTTCCGGCCTCGCTACCTGCGTGTTTATCCGTAATCCGTTCCAAATACCGCAAAACCTTTGCGTGTTTTCACATTATCCGGCGCGAACTGATTAAAGGATTGTGGATGGTTCCTACCGGTACATATGTATAAAAAAAGGCCCAGGTGGTAAGGGTGAACTGTAGGTTTTAAATTTCAGGCGTCTGGGTACTTTTTAGCAAAATGTCCTTTCAGGGTTGAGCACTTCCTGGCGAAGGAGTGTTCTTTTAACTTTTAAGGCCCCCCCCCCCAAAAAAATACTCGGTCTCTGGTCAGCGCGCGCGTCGATTTTAATCATTCGTGTCAACCTTTTGTTCTTCTTCAAATTAACACGGAAGCTACAACAGCGCCCTCTATTGCCACACCTCCTCAAATTTTTGTACCAAGGAGCACCAAGGAATGGGGAAATTGCACCAAGGCAAATGATAAAGGGCACCAAGGCAAATGATGGAGGACACCAGTGTATAATGAGGACACCTTGTCTGTACAATTGAAGCTTGAAAAAACAAAACAAAAAAAAACAAAACAAAGCGTCGCCGCATCAATTCCGTAACTTCGGTCTGACCAGAGACCGATTATTATTTTTTTTTGGCCTAACCAATAGGGTTGTTCACCAATCATGCGCATGAACCACGATCAAAGTTAGGAAAGCATGCAATGTGCGTTCCTTCTCTCAAGCGTAATGCTGCCACGGTAACCGACGATATAATTGTGGTTCGAATGCCAGATTGGTCTGTATACAAACACATGTTAAGTGCATCGGTATTGCCACGGATGGTGGCTTCCATTCCATCTGTTGCCTACAAATAATCATCCCAGTCATAGTGTTTGGCTCGCTGCCAAAACAACTTTGTTGCTTTTGCGGTGAGTCACAGTCACGTGAAATAATTCAATTCCTGTTGAATACATATTTTTTTTCTCAGCAACCGAACCAAGACCATAAAATCTTTCATCCATGCACACTTTTTTTATTGGTTTTCTTTTGTGTACATGTTCATCTTTTCAAACCGTGGATGTAAAATACCAGAAGAGAACAGAAGAGAACAATATCGTCCACGATTCTCATCATACGTCCGCGATTGGGGTCATGTACATAACCTACACGTATGGGAGTCTTTCTAAAAACAAAAGAGGGACAATAGGACGTCCACAATCGACGGTGAACACACATTTGTGTGTGCGTGTATTTTTTTAATCTTGAACACATGTAACTACATGTACAATGTACATTGTAAAATGGCATCCCATTGGGAAAAAATTAAATAAATAAATCAAAATATTGTATGACATACAATATATTTATTTATTTATATAATTAATTTTTTTGTACAGTACATGTATGAACGTGTGCATGTACATGGCATGTTAGCCATGCACACAATGATTGTACAACTAAATATCCCATTTGAAGAAAAAAAATGGAAATAAATATATCAAAATACATCAAAAAATAAAAAATATATCAAAAAATAAAAATAAAAAATTGGGGAAATAATACCAGCTGTTAAAAAAACCAAAAACACACCACACCAGGAACAAAAGGAGAAAAATACAAAAACACAGTGCTCTTACTTGTAGACATATTTTCCTGAGTTGCAAGCTCGGAATGTAGAGATATGGGTAGAGAAACTCCTCGGCGATTTTGAGAGCGCTGTCGCTCTTACCCGTAGCAAAACTGAGAAGCAGCAGTTTCTGGAGCAGATGTAAGACACGGAGGTAGCCTTCTGACAACGGATATTGCGGGCGAGTTTCTTTGGATTTGCATGGTATGGTTTCAGGGGTCTCCTTGGTGAACTGCTGCAGGAACTGCCAAACGTTCCGATCCTCTGTGGGGGTTTCCTGTTCTGGTTTCTGTTCGGTTTCCGGCTTGGTGGGGTTCTGTATGAGCTTCTTGGTTATGGTTCCGCATATCCACTGTATCAAGGTGCGGACGTTTGCTAGGCACATGTCTACTGACAGCAGAGCATACAGGCAGGATTTCTCTTTCCTTCTAGCTGTTTTGAAATCATCCACGAGGACAACGACGACAAATTGCAAGGCAAGAACGTGGGCTAGGCGCGGGGTCTCGGCGGACTCTGATTTGGTTTCCAGATTCAGCTTCTTGACGATGGTGGTGACCAGGTCCCAGTCGATGGTTAAACTGGTGGCAGCGGTGGGATGCAGACCGTGTATATGCATCAGGGCTTCATACGCGCTCAGGACGGTGTTGTCTTCTGTTCCGTCGGCAAGAAGCACGTCTTTGAGGAGGTACATCATGTACTCCTTCGGGGCTCCGCGGTGTAAAGTGGCAAAGTCGCGGATGAGCACAATGGAATCGTCAATGAAGCTCTCATCAACAACGGCCTCTATCATGTCACGCTGTCGCTGGCAGAAGTCCAAAATGACAGTTGAATTGGCCCTGGTGGTCCGTAATTTATTTTTTGCATTTCCAGCCACTGATACGTCCCTCCCAGCTCCCCTTTTCACATCCTTAACACTGATGTGAATGGGTGTGCCTACTAATCTGTCTTCCTTTTTAAAAGGCCGCGGCAAGCCTGGTTGCGAGGTCTTGTGAGGTGACGTTCCATTCAGCCAGCTCTGCTTGGATGGTGTGTGCATAACACGCTTAGTGCAGGGTTCAAACTCGTCCTCACTATTTGAAAAGTCAGACAAGGTCAGCAGCGGCTTGCTGAGATTTTTCAAAAGTTTGTCTTGATGAGGTGATGTGGAGATTTTCATTTTGTCGGTGCAACTCTCTCTGGTGATGACACCATGTTGGACCATTTTACTCTTCTTCAAGGGTCTCGCTGGACTGCTTGGGGCTACCTCCCGCTTGCATCCCTTGACCGCGATAGATGGGTACAGGTCCACCAAGATTGGGGAGGCTGCTCGCACTTGCTGGCGACTCAACAGGAACGAGCAAGGATTCAGGAGGTCCGAGTCACTCTCTGGCGACGACGGTGACGACGGCTCCGACTCAGAGGTCCATCCGTGCTTGAGATGTAGGTTGGTCAACTTGGGCTTCATGTCTTGGTTGAACAGGGAGACGGGGAAATGGCTGACTGGCTTGGACAGGGACAACATGGCTGGTTGCTTGGGCGTTCCTCTTCGGTGATTCAACACACGCCTCACCTTGCGCAGGTTCTGTTTCGGGGGTGAAAATTTCTGCAGAGAGAAAGAGAGAAAAAGAAGTGATCAATACAATCTGACTTCTGAAGTCTTAGCCCACCAGGAATCCTGATGCAAGCATGCAAGCAATGACACTTTGTACCGTTAGCCTCCGAGAGCCGACAGCTGAGAAGAGAGGTTTTCCATTTGGGTCATTCTATAAATTTAGGGTCCAAAGTGTGACATTTTTCCTGTCCTTACCTTTGAACTTTGTACATTTATAATTTGACATTCAATTCAACTGCGTCATTATCTGTGTGTGTGTGTGTGTGTTAGGTAGGTTGTTTGCATCACATAATCACATTGGGAGGAAGAATACGTACATGGAGGAAGAATACATACATTGAGGAAGAATACATTATTTAAAGAGTTCATCCGTGATTACAGTGTCTGATTTAATAGGGTGAAGACAAAAAGTGGACCCCCGATTTAGAGAATGGCCCATTTCTCAACAACTGTTGTCCAAGTTCAGCTTGAAGGTTTGCATGGCGAAGAACCCATTAGCAATGTGATGGTGGTTACACCTACATGTAGTCACTGAGCTCAACACTTCTCGGAACTTCACACACAACTCCTAAAACAGATGCATGATGCTACCACAAACCTCACCCCCCAAGGTTTTTCCGAGTCTTCCCATGGACATCACAACTTACCTTATCAATTCAAAACAGTGTCAGGCATCATAGTTTAGAAATTTGTTTCTGTTGTGTGTGAAACAATTTGCTGTTTTGTAAAAGTTAAGAGGTACAGGTGTGACACCTTCTGCCTAAAATGATGCAAGTGCTTTTCACATTCCAGCAACCCATCCCCCCATAAAAGAAAACCACGAGCATGCTTGACCTGAGAAGGACACAAAAGGGAAACAGCTAGAGGGCTGTGGTGTGGGGACAAAGGGCATCAAGGGGTATCAAAGGGCATCAAGGGGTCAGGAACACAAAGGGTGGAGATCATGAGACCAAAGGAGACCAGAAGGGGGAAGGGGAGATAACAAATCAGAACAAATCAGACAGTGTATTTGAGAACAAAGTGATGTGAAGCATCTGTATCTGTATGCTACTGCACAATCGCCTACGGTGGGGCTATCACGTGCAGGTAACGCTGTCATGGTGCTGGTTGATTACTAAATTTTGAAGTGCGCATGGGTGGAAAGTTGGCTGATATTTATCTTGTCTAGTTGGCAGGCAAAGACATCAATGGCAGGGAGGAATAAAAAAAATTTAATTTTCTAAAAACTAGGGAAAGCAAACTAGGGCAAGCCAACTAGGCCTATGAAGAAGCACCTGATAGAAAATGACCCTTGGTAATGACATCAAAGTGGTGGACTGACACTATTTTCCTGGAATTAAGCATGACAGATCCGGAAACATTCCAAGCAGAGTTTCTATGTGCTGTGGCAAATTGAATACTGGCGTTGGCCAGGCGAATTCAATGTGTCATCGAGAAACAAATATTTAAAACAAATGCGGCCCACAATTTTTTTTTTTTAAGTCACAAGCTTTATTATTGGTGTAGATTTTCTCGCAGAGTAGGTCTACTTTTGAGAAATTAAAAAAAAAAATTGGTTTTGATTGTTTCAAAGTCATTTTGGACATGGAATGACCAAACTTATTTTATAACTAATAATAATTAGTGTCCTACATTACACTTTAGTCATAGTGTTAACCAAAAACAAACCTTTAACAGCCCAACAAACAAAAACACAAACAACAAATGAACCACCAAGTGAACAAGTGAACAAAAACTAATAATGAGCACACATAAAAAGAAACAACCTAACAAACCAATTGTATATACCGGTATGAAACCAAAAATTGTCCCCAAAACATTGGCTGTATACTGTAATGATGAATCAACACAACACATATTTTATTTGAAACAGATCACAATAGTTTGTTTACTTTCATTCGCATAACAGAACAAGCAACTAAATGTCGCGTTTTAAGAGAACTCGGTGAGAAAGTGTGAGGGCCAAATCTCCTGCTAGCTTCAATGCAATTTCAATTTCAATTTTCAATTCAATTACATTTATTTCCTTCAAAGACAATGTCAGAGATCCATGACAATAGGTTTTTGTGTAAAGATGGAGGCATGATTACAAAAAAGCCGAAGCTTATAGGGGCATGCCTTAAATACATAAATCCAAAACTGAAAAATAACTCTGATAATTTCAAAGACCTTAAAGAAATATTGATAAACCACTGGACACTGGACAAGTACAAACACAAACAATAAGCGTGCGTCCCCTCCCACAATAAATGCTTTTTTCCAAACTTTTCTTGAATTGCTTTTAATGTGACTGACAAAAACTTTTGCTCTAAATTTCAAAAAAACATTGCAGCATTTCTCAAACTGTTTAATTATTTCCCAAACTTTTTAAACTGTTCCTTATTTTTTCCCCACAAATTTCTGAAACATGTCCTCAACAATACATTTTTTTTTTGGGGGGGGAAATATTCCCCTAGCTTCCAATTTTATCCACAACCTCACATTCCTTGTACAATGGAACTGGTTTATTTTGGCTACACTAGACTTGGTTCAATACTTTTTGCCAGACAGAGTGCGAGGTTTCAGTTGACAGAACACCCACAATGCAACTCCAATGCTCAGTTCAAAAGGTTAATGAACAAGGAAGTAAAATGCGTTGCCATAGCTGATGCAGCTAGTACGTGTATGGGAAATATTAAGAACTCAACAGGGAATGCATAGGGCTGCACCAAATATTACAAATATTTGAATGTTTGATTTCCAAATACCTTTGTTTCTTCAATTTGAATATTTAAAAAAAACATGTGTGTAAGGTCTCGAGAAGATGATGAAAAACTTCCACGTTATTCTAATCCTATGTCGGTAACAGTTGCTTGGTTTTTCTCATGCAACACTCTTTGTCAAAAGCCACTGTACACACACAATTTAAGAGTTTTATGAGGAATAAGCTCAAGTTTCTTCTTTAAAATCTGTCAAATATCAGCCATTCTGCTACATAACATACATACATGTATGTACAGTCGAGTCTCGTTAATACAAACTCGTTCCGACCTAGCCAAATTGTTTGTTATATCAGAATTGTGTATTAAGAGGAACATCAGTCCCATTCATTGTGCACATAAATGCACAGTTGGGACTAAGGCTTTATGTTTGTTATAACCAGAATTTTGTATTAACAGAGTTTGTACTAACGAGATTCGACTGTACATGATATTCTTAATATCAAATTATGGTAAATTTTTGAACAAGAACACTAATCTTTGGTCACGAACACAATTCCCGATCAGCAGCGAGATTTAAGGCTATCATAGGCAAGTTTTTTTTTAATATTCAAATTAGAATAATTGAATACTAAATATTATCAAAAAATATGTACACAGCAAGTTTGGATGTGCATAATTTCACATGGTGCAGAGTCTCTCGGTACATGAATAATGCCACAGCCATTAACGCTGCTGCATTCGGTGATAACAGACTCTGATCTGAGGCAGTTTAGACTTTTGACCTAATAGATTTACTACACTGAGGCTTGTCATTTTGACAAGTGTTGCATGTTGCTGCATTTAGCAGGCTTTCCACCCAAAATACCCTGGAGGGTTAGGCCAAGTGATGTCTGCGACAAGGTCTTGGATTTACCGCCAAAGTCACTCAAAATGCTACTCTGCCTCATACAGTCTTGTTAAGCATTGTGTTCTTAACCCCACCCCTTTCTCTTTGACAAAAAAACCCACAAACACACGCCACAAAAAACACCCCCTCAAAAAACACACAAAATACAGTGTACATGTACATTCAATGTACATGTATGTACATATACTATTTGCATGTGTAATGCATACAACCAAGGTCAGACATAGTTTGACTTGCTGGTTCAAAATGAGGGCAAGTCAATAAATATCAATTGCCAGCAATTCTACTCACATGTGAAGAAATAATTCTATTGCAGGTAAAGTCTTCCAAATCGATCAACGCCAAAGAAAACAGTGTGAAAATCTCATCATCTATTGTAAGCACTGTTGCAGGCTTTAAAATAGCTCATTAATTATTTCTGGTAGTGAAACCAAGGGGTCCTCAAATTTAAAGCGCCCTGGGCAATGTAGCTTGCAAGCCCCGTAGAGAGAAGACAATGAGAAGAAATTACAGAGGTGGGGGGAAAACCCAAGAAGAACATTCTGAGGTAAACGTACGGAATCAGGCAGGGACTGAAAACCCAATCCACATATTGGCCCGGGCGGGAATCGAACCCGGGTCACAGCGGTGGAAGGCGAGGAAAGTACCGCTACGCCAACCTGACTCATTTTTTCCCCCCTGCTCTACCATATGAAGGTGAAATCTCAATATTTGAATAATTGTTCACAACGCCCATTTTTGTGGGAAATTGTCATAAATAATTTTTGTACCGGTAACTGTATATATATATGTTTATAATTTCTGAGAATAAGTATTATTTCTGAGAATATATTATAAAGTGAAGGTACTGCTGATGTATATTTTCATATACGGTATGATGTACATGATGTACATACCACCAGCATATATCTGAAAAGCTTGGTAATTATCTGACAAATTAATTTCATTGGCCCCGCGTTGAGGCGCCTATTCAACTGGGGCGTAACATCAGAAATATTCATAAACCATTCATTCTAAACGTCCTTGATTTTTTATTACTTTTTTGCAGTGACAGGCTGCATGACTGTAATTTTAATAATCTATTGACCTCGTGCAATTTACAAAAAAAAATTCCTTGTTTATACCATTTTGTTAAATATCGGAGTAAAAGTGAGCAGTTTGAAAAGTGCTTATGATATTTTCTGAATCCTTTCTGGGATTAAAATTAGACCTTAAGTTAATGTCTAAATAGAATTTTCCAGAAATTGTTGACATTTTCAGTCACAAATTTCGACATCGCTGCTTCCCAAAGTGTGATATAGATTCACTGCCCGTGCTGTTTTCCAGATTGGCAGATTCACTTCGAAAAAATAGTTTTACTTTTAAATTGGTATATTTTTGGTACTACACATTGGTGCACTTCTCATTGAGACATACATGAACAAAAGTTACCAACATTTTATTATGGAATAATTACTTTTACAAAATTAAACTTATTTACGTTCAAACAATAATACTGATCTCGTAGGATGAGGCTGGTTCCCACCTCCTGCAGGCATCAATAATGTAGGGAGCGCCAGTCTTCTTGCAGGGTGCATCAGTTCATTTGCAAAAGCGATCCAAATAAATTTCAAAAATTCAGACGAATTTCTGAAAATTCAGAAATAGTGTATTTTTTGTGTGAAAGTACATTGTAAAACAAATGTGTTGAAAATTTATTGGGAGAAAAAAAAACCCACATCAAATTTGTTGGAAGCACATAAAATACATGTACTGGTACACATGTACGGTACGCACATCTTCAAATTAAACTACATGTACATGTACCAACCAAGTCTCAGTGCAATATTTCTTACATTTTATAAGGCCTACATGTACTCACCTAGCACATTTGTCAATGAATGTGTACAACGCTCACATCAAAGCAGCAGAAATTCAACTTGCTCAGCGGCAAGAGATCGAAAAATCCATTCCAGAAATTATGCACACCCTATACAGCACATGCGAGCACAGAGGCATTAAAATTACAAGTTGAAGAGCTACAGGCTTTCATACACTTGTACATGTATCTAGTTGAAGTACCGGCATACGTGCACTGACCAGACTGCGTCACAACTACATAAAAAGCCTCCATGGAGCTATAGGCAAGAGATCTACATCTACATGTACATGTCCACAGCAAACGAAAGCATGAATGGAACACCCACATCAGAAAGGTGATTCCCCACGTAGCATTGCATCACCACGGTCCGCCGCTTGTTTAGATTGTGTCCCTGGCTGGGAAGATCATTAGCATTTTAAGTACACGTGGCGCTACCCGCCGGAGCCGGCCAATACAGTGGATGCACGCAGTATCCGATGATCTAGTGACTATCACGTTTACCGGTATGTAAATACAGATGGTACAACCATGGAGCTATAAACACAACTTTTCCTGCAATGCATACATGTGTACATGATGGAAAGCACTGTGGTTTAAAATTAACCCTCACCACATAAACATATTAAAGGGAATGTACATCATTGGCTTTCATGCTGTAATTTTCAGAAATGAACTATTTGAGGGGTTAGTTAGCCCAGGTGGACTCCCTTCTCCTCCCTACGTAATGCAATGAAGACTTCGTCCAACCTGGGTTAAGGGGGGTTAGCGTAATAGATCAAATATTGTTACACTGACATGTTTGAAATTTTGTTTTCGAAAATGCTGGAAAAAAACAAGAACAACAAAAATGTTCAAGTAGTCTGGCTCCTTGACTCCACTAAAGATAATTATAGATGCCGGAAAATTGTAAGGTAAGAGAACCAGTCTAGCTGGCCTGCAGCCGTTCATAAACATGCAACCAATAGCAAACAAAATTTGGACTGGAAAAAAGGGTAAAGTTGGAGCAGTAGTTGAAAAATAGTTAGGTTTTTTCAACGGTGGTCGGCCGACCACCGTTGGAAATGTATACAGAAATACAATTTTTTTTGAAAATGACTTCACACCAGGTGCCATAATTTTACAGGATGCTTTAGACTGTCATTTACCAACATCCTAGTAAGAAATTTCGTAAAAACTTGGTAGTTTTATTTTTTGATGTTTGCAAATGTTGTACATGTACATTCCCTTTAAGTACCAGTGTGCAATATCCCATGTTTCACCTTGCTCAAAAACTACAATAAAAAAATCTGCTTTTCCTATCAAATTCATTACAATGCATAAAAGTTTTATAAAGACGCTTCAATTAAAGTAGGCCAAGAACGATAATGTGTGTTTATGGTAATGTCATACTCCGAAATCAGCAACACGCTTTTGCCATGTAACCTCAATCCTGCAAAATCCTTCATTTTGCAAACAGGATTTGGGACGGTTAGTGGTTCGTTTTTGAATGGGTACTCACAAATGCTGACATGACGCACACGCACACATTATACATACATGTATGTAATGTACTCGATGACAAGGTTGAAATTTTATTCATCCGCATAAATTGATAATCACCATAACAGATGGCCTGCTAGTCTTCAAAATGAAGGCCTCTCCTTTTCATGCACTTTTATAAATAAATAATGATAATTATCAGATTTCTATTCATCATTCATGGTTTTCAGAAATATACCGGTATTGTAAAACTGTATTAATATGGGCAATTCCACGCAAAAGTGGACAAGGCTGAAATGAAAGGTGGACAATTTATGAAATATTTAGAACTGCACGCACACACCACAAACTGTATTTTTTTTTATAGACTTTTATCATGCTGCCACCATTTCAGTCATGTTCTCTGTACCCAATAACAGCACTGAATGAAGTTTTTTTTGTGCAAAAAGGAACCAGACTATTTTTCCTTCCAGCCTCACTTTCAATTACCTTGATTTGAATGGGAAAAAATCAAGATGGCTGCAACATGATAATGGTCTATAGGTAATCATTTTGGCACCTTGTTTTTACATATACACGTATGTACATTTGTAAAAGCAAAATTAAAAATTTATTGTGAGTTTTAGTTTTAAAGGTAGAAAGAAGAGTTCTGCACATATTTTATGAGAAAAGGGTTTCAGTACAAATGTTGCAGTTCATCAAATTCAGCTTTTATGCCGTGTTGTAAACCATGAAGACGAATTCATGTGAGTGACGGTACCTCCCTGCAATCTAATTTCCCTTGTTTCTAAAATACACACGGACTTGATTCAAAACGGGTTTTTCATATTCGCATGTAGCTATGGGTTGTATACATGTAGAAGGTAAAACAACATTACTTTTGTGTTGCAGCTAGACTACAGTTTGAGGAGACATTAACAACAAAATTTCACGAAATTTGTCCAAGTCTTTATTTTTGTAACGTGAGTGACAACCAACACAACACATGTTTTCAAAAAGTGAATGAATGGGTAGCATTTGTCCTTCTATCTTACACTGTAGTTTGCCCTTACCCCAAGGTTGTTGTATGGCTGGTTTGATTCAGCTTGATCAAATACTTTTAAAGCAGTGAGAGGTCAAAGTAGCCTCATGGCATATAAAGGTAATGTGAGTGACGGTGGAATTGCCCTACTAAGGAATTGTTCATGTCAAATGTACCGGTATACGAGGAATTGTTCCTATTGATCTCTAAACAATTTCCTGTCGATTCAAGTGCAATGATCAAGTTCCCTTTACAAAGTACATGTAACCATGATTTTAATACTGGCCAAAAGCAATTCACATTTCAACAGGTAGGGCCTACTTCCCTGAATGCATTTAATCAAAATCCATACTCTGATTCGCTGTATATTTTTTATGTATTAACCAAAACTCACTACTTAACTAGTGATCGATACGCACTATACGACCGTAGTACTTTGTAAATTGTGGCTGAACCGTACGAAAAGCCATTATCATTGTTGAGGGGGTACTTGTGCTGTATGTGCATATATACAAGCATAGAGCTACATGTAAGTACATGGTTCAAATTAATGAATGGGGTACCCGGTACCATTAATTAAGGAAGAACGTGTCAGGCATAGCATTCAAGGACAGAGAGTACATGTAAATGGGGTACAATGGATCAATTTATAGATGCTGGAAAATTGTAAGGTAAGGCACAAAAAAAAAAAAAAAAAGTTGGTCTCTGATCAGCCGCGCGTTGATTTTAATCATGCGCGTCAACCTTTTTTTTTTCATTCATCCGCGGTAGCTCCAACAGCGCCCTCTATTGCCGCACCTCCTCAAATTTTTGTACCAAAGAGCACCAAGGAATGCGAAATTGCACCAAGGCAAATGATCGAGGGCACCAAGGCAAATTATGGCGGACACCAATGTACCAAAAAAAAAAAAAAAGCCATGTCGCCGCATCAATTTCGGAACTTTGGTCTGACCGGAGACCGAGTATTTTTTTTTTTGACCTAAGGGAACCAGTCGAGCTGGCCTGCACCCGTTCATGAACATGTAACCAATAGCAAACAAAACTTGGACTAAAAAAAAAAAAAGGTAAATTTGGAGCAGAAGCTGAAAAATAGTTGGGTTTTTCAAAGGTGGTTGGCCGACAACCGTTGGAAATGTATACAAAAATACCATTTTCTTGAAAATGACTTCACACCAGGTGCCATAATTTTACAGGATGCTTTAGACTGTCATTTACCAACATCCTAGTAAGGTATTTCGTAAAAATGTATTAGTTTTGTTTTCCGATGTTTGCAAATGTTGTTTATTCCCTTTAAAGAGTGACATGAACTGTAAACTTTTCATGTCTTTGTTAATGTATAATGCACGTGTAACTGTTGCACAAGTACACGTACATGTACATGCACTCACATGTATACCTGCCAACATTTAAAAGCCTACTGGATGGCAGTCCAAGGATTTGCAAAATATAACATGCCCATAATACGTGACATTGTCAGGTTGTCCATGTAAGCCTAGATTTCATTTTGAAAATTCGTCACGCATGAGATGTCTTTTTTATTGTCTGAGTAATTTGTAAAGTTGGTTACGAGCACCCCATCCCAATAATCTGGAACCGGTTCCTGACATCAGCGGTCGGGTACTGCAAGCCGCTAGTTTTCCTCGTTATCTATGGTGAAAAAATGGGTGAAACTGTCCCCCCCCCACCATATTTTAAAGAAATCAGAACATTCTGATTTTTTTTTTCAGTCTGAAAACTTCAAAATAGGGAAGATTTCTATTAAATAGGGACGGTTAGCAGGTGTGAGTACATTTGAATGAGAGACTACAAAAATACACACCTTATCTAGATGACCCTTTGACACATGATGTTTGCAGGGATAGGATTCTATTCTTAAACTGTCAACATCCAAATCCACATCAAGTCGACCAAAAACCACATAATGTGGTACATATCCACGACGCTTACATGTAGATAAAGAGTGGGATTGTGGTGATTGTGTACTCAGCTAGCACTCCTTCCTAGACAAATTCAATCAAAGTCACGAAAAAGTGAAAACAAAGCGCGTTGTTTTTACAAAATATCCGGTGCAAAAAGGACAACAAAAACTTGAGAACTGTCAAAAGTACAGTCATTTAACCAAGACAGTCTGGAAATGAAGCACACACCTTAACGCCGCCCGGTTCCGGTTTCTGGTCTGCGCGCGTGTCGCCATAGCCATGCGCGTCGGCAAAATAAAAAAAATTAAAAATGTCAATGTAAGATGATGTCTCATAACCACCAAACTCACTGGTTTGACTGGAATCCTGCTGATGCACAATTTTAACGTGTTTTTAGATGGGGTTACGATCGAATATATAAGCTTTATGTGGCCTCTCTGGGCTTCCATACATTTTGCACTAAATTTAGTCGGGCACCGTTTGCAGTCATCAGGCAAAATTTGAAGAAAAACAAAGTAAGAAAAAAAAAAAAGTAAAAAAAAAAAAAAAAAAAAAAAAAAGCCGCGTCGCCACACCACTTTTGGGGCAAGCTCCATACCAGAAACCGAAGACTTTTTTGGCCTAAACAATGTACCCTTCTCCTCACAGGGCTGCCACCTCATACCGGCTAGCCACTAACACAAAGTGATTTTCCCTAACCTCTCCAACTCCATCAAAATCCATCCCCCCATTTTGGTGGATTTGGAGGGACTTGGTCCTGCAGGCCTGGTGTGACTACATTTTGATGGAGTATGATGGACTTGGGCCTGGAGGCCCATTAAGCAAAGCATGCATTGAAGGCAGTGTAATTGATTGATTTTGGCGGACTTGGTCCAGTACTTAGTGAAGGACAGTAGGGAGTTAGTGTTAACCCTAACCCCGCTGAATCCAACAGGATCCAACTATGTCATATACCCGATGGAGCCTGTTGGATTGAGCAGTTAACCCTTTGTGTACATTCCTCATGCAAAATGTTGGATTCAGCAGGCAACTGAACCGCATTATAACGCATTGTTGGGCTCCGTTGGATTCAGCAGACAACTGAAAATGAGGCACAGTGGATTGAACAGGAAAGTCCGGTTGGACTCTGTTGGATTAAGCAGGGTAGTCCTGAGGAAGTATTTGGCGGGTTAGGGTTACCTTCTTTTTCATTTTCACTTCCTCCTCTTCAAAAAAAAAAAAAAAATGGAAGGTATAATTTCTCAATAACAAATAATTTGTCTGTTTCCTGTTCTTGATGGAGGGGCCGGAAAAGTGGCCTCTAAATCAGGAAACACAAATGGCAGGGATTCTCAAGTTTTAATTTGGCTCTTGTAACAAGAAACCATCCCTGAATCTTGTGGTGAGCTTGCGCTACCGCTACCGATAGGCCATGGTACAGAAATGGCAGTGAAGTTACGAAATCAAGGGTACTTCCCGTACACGTAATGCTTAATATCGCCTGATCGCCTGCACTCTGAACAAAAAACCACTTGAATACTAAGCAATTTGGACCTTGTGATGACCTAGTGCACTTGCTTCATGTTGGCACTTGTGCAAAAAGTAAATAATTGACTTGGACAAGTTCTGTCAGGCCAGTGAATTTATTCACACACAATCTTTCACCTTTGATGTGCGTTACAAGAACAATTCAATTGAAAGAAAATGTGAAGATTGCCCAGATACATGTAGATCTATACAGATAGGCCTACATATGTACAATTGTACATGTCTTTTTTTGGCAGAAATTTTGCACAAATTTTCTTTCCTTTTTGAAAGTTCAAATCACACAAAAAGCCAACTCCCAAACTAATTTACTCAATTTGCCAACAAGCTTTTGCCAAGTGCTCAAATGTTCAACAATTAATTTTTTTTTTTTTGGCAGTGTGCTTTTTAAGGGTTCCATTATAGGCACTAAAAGTACCATTTGGAAAGGATCTGAGCCCCTCTTTTTTGTTATTACCTAGGGAATAAGGTTTTGAACATCAACTAAAATTCACGTGATTACATTTTTTTCATCACAGCAAGTCATTTAGAAGGTATAGGAGTAAAAAACGTGGCCGCACACTACTTACTCCCAAGCTCTTGAAATGAAAGTACAAATAAAAAAGAAAAAAAGAACAGCTGCACAGCATCTGCAGCAATATTAAAATAATTGTTTTGGAAAATTGCGTGTTCTTATGAAGGCAAAAAAACCCAAACAAACAGATGTTCAAACCACTGAGCTTTATGAGTTCAAATATTTTTTTTATTCCAAAGTACATGTTTGTATATGGTCAGAGTAGGACCTTCAGTGGCCAAATCTTACTCATCAACTTAAAGGGAAGATACAACATTCGCAAAGATCAAAAAATGAAATGATCAAATTATCACGAAATACCTTACTGAATTGTTAGGGAATGACAGTCTAAAGCATCCTGTAAAATCGTGGCTCCTGGTGTGCTGACATTTTTCAAGAAAAATTGTATTCCAAAATTGTATTTCCAATGCTGGTCGGCCAACCAGCGTTGGAGAAAACTGGCTTTTTTCAAAAACTGCTCCTAATTTTACATATTTAGATATTCCGCATTTTCTTTGCAATTGATTACACACCTGTAAAGGGGCACAAGCCTGCTAGACTGATTCTCTGACCTTACAATTCCCCAAAGTCTTTAAATTGCTCCGTTTCATCTTAAGTAGGGTCAGGGAACCAGACTACAAGAACATGATTCGTTTTCTTGGTTTTCCAGCATTTACAAGCCAAAAACGTGAAACAAGTCAGTGTAACAATATTTGCTATAACATACTAATCCTCCAAATCCATTTATTTCTGAAAATTGCAGCAAAAAAGCAAATGTTGTGCATTCCTTTTAATTGTCCCAAGCTCAATTACTTTAAATACTAAACCAAAAAAAACTAAAAAAGTATAATTCAAGTTGTTGACTCCAGACTCAAGAACCATTGAGTTTCAAGAACATGGGTCTGGGAGCTACCGTACATGTAAAGCCAATGTGTCAACAAAAAATCCCGGATGTCCGCACCCGCTTACACATGTAGTTTCATTTTATTGAAAGGTGATTCATAGAGTCCAAGTTACCGGTACTTGGATAGTTCAGGGTATATAGTCAGGGATGATGTCTGTCCCCTCGAGTATTCACATGTCCAATACAAAATATGCTACGTGTTGGTCTTTTTAGACTAGTCTAATTAGGGAATGTTCAGAAGGAGGGCAGCTCCAGAGCTACTGGTACAAAGTAGCTCTTTTCTAATTAATAAACTCATCCGGGGTTCTGATGTGGAGCTACTAACAACACACATAATCTGAGCTGGAGTAAAATGTCAACAAATGGATTACATAATATTTGGTCAGACAAACAAACAGACGACCTCTGGAGGGGTCAGTGTGGCTCTAAAGGTCAGTTGAGGCCAAACAACAGATAATCTGGAGCCACATGTAGGTCGTAAAATGAAGCCCCGCTGAGCGGAAAGTGGAGCTAGCCAGGTGAATTTTCAGGGCTACCGGTAGAATTGGGGCAAGGCCGGGTGGCTCCCGAGCTAGCTCTAGAGGTGGAGTTAAGTTGTGTTCCAATGACCACAATTCCAATGAAACCTCCCCCCCCCCTCCTCCCAACTGAACGACCATCATGTATAGATAATCCAAGTCTTGTTGTTACTTTTTCCTCCCACGTTTAGACTATTCTCGTAAATAACACTGTAAAAGGATCCCACATGATGGAGTGCATTCTATTCATTCCCAGAATGAAGTCATTTTTAACCAAACAAAGGAAATAAACTTACAGAAACAAGGTACAACTCTAGCCATTCGATCTGAGTTTGGACTACACTTGTTGATCCCAATTCACTGTTAGTGTTACATGTATTAGTGGGCCCTGAACTGTGGGTGGAGGGGGGGGGGCAGTTTGTGGTGGGGGCGGGATATGGAAACACTGTCCATTATCCAATGACAATAAAGAGTTTTTACTGCGATTTGGTCCAGAGCACATGCCTGAGGGGGGGGGGCAAATGGTCCGTGAAGTGAATCTCAGGTGCCATTTGTCTTCTTTGTCTTTTCCCGATGAAGGCCTACGAAATCCATGGACCGAATCACAACTGTTGTATTTTACCATTGACAACAGCGAGCAGTGCGTGCTTTCAAGTTGTTTTGGTGAAGGGCAAATCCAATACGTACCATAAGTTTGCATCCCAACAATGCAGAAGTCCATCCAAAAATCAAGGATTTTTCTATAGATGTTTATACATACCCGGTAAACTTGTTGTATATTTATTGTGCAAGTCCAATGTTTTAGGAGAACTCGACACACTTTGTAAACACGCAATCATCATGGTAAACTTGCACAAACTTTGAACATGTCCTGAATACATTTCAAGCTGCCTCATGCAAAAACAGTTTTGGGATGGATGACAACATTCAAAAGTCCAACTAAAAGACGATCAAGTGCTATACGTGTACATGTACATGTGCACGGTCCTCACACGAACAGTTGAATCTACATTTTGTACATAGTACATTTTTAACAACTGAATCTATAACAAAGATACATTTAACAAGGACAATGTACATATTTTTATGACAGGTTAAACAAAACTTTTTCACTGGTTACCAGTGTATATTATATAACCGACATACGGTACAGATCCTTGTCATTTGATTGGTGGAACTCACATCACGTGACATTCGTTATTGCTCCCATTCACGCCGCGGCTCAAAAAGTACTATCCGCCCGTGGGGAATGGGAAATACTATTGAACAGTTAGGATCATGATGCGGTATTTGTGTGCAAATGCATGCTGGTGTGTGCGTTCAGCATTGCGCGTAGCGCGTATTGTTCCAAAGAGCCAGCGCTACAGCGTTGGGTTCAAACATTTTCATGAAGGGGTGGTTTGGAAGAGAGAAATACATTTTCCTCCAGTTTTGTATTGAAATAAAAGTTCAAATATGACAAGGATCTACATGTATACATGTATGTCAGTTATATAAAACAAATATTGAGTGGCTTTAAATTGTGAAATGGGAGGAATATTATCGCTCGGTAAAATCTGGACTTTTCCAGTTCACTCGGCTTTGCCTCGTGAAATGGAAAAGTCCAGATTTTACCTTGCGATAATATTCCTCCCATTCCACGCTGAGCCACTCTATTCGTATACTATAACACAATAGGTTTATTGTAAGTCCATACCCACATCGCGTTACAAATTGTTTGCGGTGTCAGTAGAACTTACTAGAAGCATTTTGATACCTGTTAATTTCATTGGGCTAGAAATGTAATCCAGTCCATACAAATTAACTGTTTACTTTACAAACAGTGTATTGCAATTTTTGCATATAGTTACAAAAAATGTACATACCGGTACCACTGCATTGTGTGCGTGTAGGGACCGGCCGGTGCGCCTTGTGCCTGAGAACTGGCAGAAAAGCTTGCCGTTATCAAAGGTTGCATGATCACAGCGATACCAAGCCTTTATGATCTTTTTGACTTTTGGCACAATGCAACAAAACAATTGTTGACTGATGTGATAATGGTACATGGCTGTTTATTTCTAACCCCCTCGGGTGCATAGGACACTAGGTTTCGCCTCTGGTGCTATGCGCCCCTCAAGTGTTCAAATAAGGGAATAAATGTGTGACGATGAACAGTTTAGATTTTCGTGTTGGCAATAACCAATTAACAGGTTTGAGTTGGGTGTCCGCGATAAACACCACGTTAACTAAGGGAATAAGTGTGTGCTCGAGAGATTTTAATCACTCTGTTTAAGACCACTTAGAGTCTGGGTGCTGGTCTTAAACAGAGTGATAAATACCGACCAAGCACATATTTATTCCCATTCATAAATACCTTTTCGGTAAAAAAGAATCAAATTATTCGTTCAAAAAATCCCGATTTTGTTCAACAAGTTCACTTCATGCTTTTTGAAACATCCCTCTAGCAAAGTAATGGAGTGTTCAGCTGGCGAGTAAGATGTAAACAACCCTTTCATGGAGATTGACGCGCGCGTGGCACGTTCTGCGCGATGTCGCGCAGAACGCACCTGGGGCGTTGCGTTTTGAATTTAGAACTATAAAATTCTGACTCGCTGGTAGTGTTGCGCATGCCTACGTGAGGATTGTGAACGTTCAACCAATAAAACGGTGAGAGGCACTGGATTTTTAGGAGTCCACATTTTATTGTGACACTGGAAAAGTGTTTAAGACCAGCTAGCCATCTTTATCCTCCGTTTAAGACCGGCCACGTGACGGGCTCTCGACCAATAGGAATAGCTAAACTGTCTGAGGTATTTATGAATGCCATAAAAATCCAACATCACAGCAGTCAACAATTGTTAAATAATTAATAACAATTGTCAGTAAGTACACGTACCTGTCGGGTACCGCAATCTTCAACAAACATACCAAGGCATGGAAGAAGAGCAAGGAGGCGGATAAAGAGCCTTCCGTCTCTCAGTGACAATCTGTAGTGAGTAACCCTATTGGCCAGAACCTAACAGGTTACAGTTTTTAACAGGTCTGTAAACTGGTTTCACTTTCATATTGGTACAATTGACAGGTTAAAATGGCTGCTACACAAGCTGTACCAGTATTAATGGTCAAGCTATCTATCAAACCACCTTAGACAGGCTTTGGTACCATAGTTATACAGTGTATTAAATCCACAGGGATTTCTGGTAGTTAGACCAGCCTTTTCTGGTAGTTGATGACCAGCCTGTACAAAAGCCCGAGAGAGGTAGGGTTCAGGTTTTTTTCGGCAGTTTCTGATAGCTATTTAGTTGGCCTATAGGAAGGTTAAGAAAATGAAACAATTTTAAACATAGATTTGAAAGTGAAAGTTTAATAGAATTTATGACTTCATTTCTTTCTAAGAATGAGCTAGGCAGCTGTTGCAAGTCCAGGGTCAGTCTGGGCACTCCTAGTGCATTAGTGGTCCAGACGTGATATAGGTAGCAGACCAGTAAATAAACTTCCATAGACCCCAATGGTAAATGCTCCCACTTCAAAAATTCGAAAAATACTCACAACTCTCCAAGGTGTTCGAGACACACATCAAATTAAAGCTTATTTCATCATCTTTCATTTTCTTTTCAATTTTCGGGGGGTCAACTGATGACTTTTAGGAGAAATTTCCATCTGAAGATGATCACCCCTGAAAATAGTCCTGAAGCCCATCGCCTTTTTGAAAAACGATGCCTACACTCCATTGCAAAGTAGAGCGCTTTTAGGGTCCAAATTACATCAAAATTACACAGAACTGCAAGCTCCCAGTCCTGTGCACGGTTTCCACCCATATTTTTTACAAACCCTCAAGTTCATGGCCCACAGCATGCTCAAATACCGAAGATTTTGAGGGCATGCAAATCGCGATTTGGCCGGCGCAGGCAATTTCGGACCCTATAAGTTACCCAATGAGGTCATGACCCTGGGGACACTGACTCAGGAACTGTGGAATGCCCAGTTGCCACACTGTGGAATGATAAATGACTTTGGTGTGGGGGCATAGAGCAAGGACCCATATTATGGTGGGGGTGTGTAGGGTTGGGGCCCTTGGGAGAGAATCGATTATTGGGGACAGAAGTTTCTGCGACTGGTTTTTGTCTTGCACTAGCAGCTGACACCCCCCCCCCCCCCATTTATCATTTCTGGGTCCCAACCATAGAGTTGAGGTAAAATGATGCCCATGATGGTACAGTCTATAGAATTCTTGAAGTTGGGCCAACCTGACTACCTGAGAGGTGGGAGAAATTGGATATTTTCAAAATCTGGTTGTCCTATGTTTTTTTTCCAAACAGAATAACTGCAGTTATCCGATTTCACTTGAACTTCCCATTCGGCTCACTGAAGATTTCAAAATCCAGTTATCCTAAAAAAATTTCAAACAGTATAAAAGTTATCCAATTTCATCTGAACTTCCCGCTCAGCTCACAGTAAGGCCGAATAAAAAAAACCCATGTTTCTCGTCCGGGTTTTTGAAAAAAAGGAGAAAGAGGGGCTTTTTATTTTTTCAAGATGGCCGCCATTTTAAAATTTCCTGCAACCGTCGGTGTTTCCACTGTTCGAAGACACTTTTAAAATGAAAGACAAGTTGGACACGAGAACTGAACATATTTTCAGTGTCATTTAGAGTTGTATTGGCCTACAATGAACAGAATTTATTTTCCGAAGAATTTGTGGACTTTTTGTGTTGTCTTTTACTGCATTTTTCAAAAACAAATACATGTTGTTTTTTTTTTACTTCGCCTAAGGTACTGCGTGCAATTGCAATGCTCTCCCAATGATTGGGTAGAGTTTGCATGGTTGCATGACCATAGGGCCTTTACAAATCACTCTAGAGCTACATGTATGGGTCTTATTCACGAGTCGGCCATATTGAATTGAAAGTTAGGTAAAATTTCAAATTTTGGAACTTGCGAAGAGAAATGAAAGCAAGTTAATTTAAAACAAATTACAGTCTGCTTCAATGAATAATTTTAAATTTGTAATCAAATATTCCCTAAATGTTTAAAGCCATATTTAAAAAAAAATGGCAGTGAAATAAGGCTGCATTGTGCGTGCATAAATAGTCTGGCGGCATCCCATTCAACAGTTAACAATTAATGAAATACATTCAGAGAACTCGACAAAAATGGCCAACTCGTGAATAAGGCCCTAAATGATGGCAAATGGTTGGGAACTCTCTGATAGTGATAGGTCACATGGGCAGGCTATTCACACACCAAGCAGACAACTACATGTAGCATGTGTGTGGAGTACATTTCAGAGACCATGGACTTTTTAAAGCGAACTTATCCTGTTTCCAAATCGAATAGTGAAAACCCAACTGACTTTTAAAAACATCTGGATAAGTCCAACCACTAAAAGATAGCTTGTCTATTACAAAGTGTACGCTAGTACAAATGTATACAACTTACAAGTACCGGTACACTGTTCAAACATGCTGCACTGTGCTGTGATTATCAACGGGCAGCATTAAAACCCAGTTCACTGACAACTTGAACAGCACCCTCTGTTGACTTGACAATGAACAGAGAAATACAATTGTACTGGTATGAATGAGTTAAACTGATCTCACATGACAATAAATTTCCGGCATATTTCAATACTCATAATCACCACCAAGAAAGCAAATTCCAACTGTGCATTTCTTCAATGCAACTTCAACAACTGCAGTCGTAAGATTAAGGAGGGACAAGACCTACATTAAGATCAATCGTAGGGTACGCAGCAGCAGCATGGGACCCACACACACAAAGAAACATCAGGAAAGTGGAAACGGGTCCAGCGAAGCAGTGCAAGATATGTCACCAGTACCTACGACCGCAGATCAAGTGTAACAGCCAAGCTTATCGAGTTACAATGGCCTTCTCTACAGAGCATACGCTGCCAAAGCCGCTTAGCCATGCTCTACAGAATCCGCTATGATCTGGCATGCTAGACATCAGATGAAAACAAAATCTCATTGACACTTCGTCCAATACCAGGGGTCTCGCTTTTGGACTCCCAACTACAGCTATCAAGTGTACTCTTCCTCCTTCTTCCCTCGTACCAACAAGAAATGGAACTCCTAAAGAAGGATCCTAGTGACTTCGCAACACTCAATGCCTTCAAGGTGGCATCGAGGGAAGCCACCATCTAGTATGCAGACATCCAACTTTTTATCTGCACTTCACTGTAACTTAAGTCTGTATCATGCACAAGATTTTTGTTTGTCTGCGTACATGTTAATATGACTGCGGGTGCATCCAACCTACAGTGCGTTTATCTTCATTCACGAAGCCTGAACTATATCGGGAAGAAGAAGAAGAAACTTTGGCCACGACAAAATAATAATTTTCTGAATTGCTGAAGGTAATTACACTTACAGTAGTAAGCAGTGATCAAGAAACAAATGCTGTTCATGACTTGTACTAGTCTGGTTCTTTGACCCTACTTTAAACAAAACAGAGAAATTAATAGACGTCAAGGTATTCTCAGGTCTAATTAAATACAAAGAAAGGTTCAATTAAAAACATAAAAGTTAAGAAACTATTCATATTAAAAGGGAAAAAAGACAGAGAGAGAAAAAAAATTTGCAGCATGGGGGTCGCTGAAAGTTTAACTAATTGAGCAACCAAGCGTTAAGATTCGACGGGAAATGGTAAATGATACAGATTCGCTCTGGCGTTGTTGCAATGCAGTGATGATAACAAGTTGAGCAGTAGAAAATCGCATTACACTAGCTGCCGTAGCGATAGCCACTACAAACAATTTAAAAAATGTTGAAAACTTAAACATGTCCTGCAATGTTCATTCCAAATTGCCAATCATAAACAATATGAATTATCATTTACAAACCTCTTCAAACTCAAAGTCACTGTCCTCGGATGACGTCCAATTGACAACTGGTTTTCTCTGCTTGGACTTTTTCAATTTTGTGGGCTTGTTTGTCTCCTCTAACTCCGGTAAGCCCGACGAGTACGACGAGCACGATGAAATGATGTTGATGTCATTGTTTTCCTGCCTTTTGGGCGAAAGACTGTCATTGGCATACCCATAGAGACCCATTTTGTCCATTCCGTTCACACCGCCGGGGCAAGCGGCGAGTCCCCTGTCACTTGGCCGTGTGACACCGCTCCCATCATTGCCGACGACCCGCTCACAATCTCGGTGTTTAAGGTTTGGCTCTTCAGGGTTCACGATGACCACGTCGTCGGTCGTCAGATCGATGATCTCTACTTCAGAGTCCGATATGAGAATAACATTTGTATCACGGTTTGATTCATGGTGCATTTTTGGTGATATTTGTGGACCAAATTCCAGTCCAAAGATTTCTCATCTCAGTCGACATCTTCAACGTTGACGTAATCCCACGCATGCTTACCTCGTACCCAGGGCCTACTTTATTTCCAACATGATTTCCAATCAGTGGTGGGAGCGTACTGCTCGACATACTGAAAACGAAGTTGCAAGTATGCAAGCGCGCGTCGCATTCTGACCGATTGGAGGCGCACTTTTTCGATACAAGTCCGTGGCACGTGGGGTGGGCCATTAACGTAGGTCAAAAGCCACGATGGGATGAATATGCTGGATGACTGCAATTTTAGTGCAAAGTCAGAGATTTTAGGCCTTTTACACAAAAAACGTGATGCACATACATCAGACAGAAAGTCTGACAGACAGCATTGGATCTTATAATAATGCTAAACGATCACCAACCAGCCAAACTGCAACAGTAACACCAGGAGGGTTTGATGGAATCGGTTAGGATCAGCAATACCACAAATAAACAGATTCCAAAAATATGGTGTTGGGATTTGCAAGGATGAGGAAGGTTCTTAGTAAATCACTCCAGGGAGTTAGGGTTTAAATATAGGAATCCCAACATCGACAAATCAGGACCAACTGGTGCGGGATGCGAGCTGGCAACTTTCACACATTAAAAATAGCCGGTTCAGTGATGATCACTGAACCGGCTATATTTATTGTGTAAAGTTGCCAGATCGAGACTGGCATGCCCATGGCGGAAGTGTGAAAAGAGCAAATTGTGTGAACAACTATTCATGTGACTGTAGTCATGGGGAAACAAATGATGTACTAGGTTTTTACAGATTGTTATAACTGTAAAAGAACTTGTTCTTCTTCCATTTCAAACTGTTTTGCTCCAAAATAGCTGATTGAAAAGGACACTGACTGCCGGGTCAAGTTGGCAAAGCATGGTGGGAAGATGTGCGAGTCGAGGTGGAGCTTCATTACTCCAGTGACTAAGGGCACACAAAGCTACAATCTGAAAACCCCCTTGGAGAAACCATTGTGCAGGCTATTGTGCACAGAAACTGCCTGATGACTAATTATCCCAACAATAGCTGGCACAATACTTTCATCATGAAAGGGGGCCTTCGTGATAACGTTGTTAACGTGGCTGGGTTTTCTTTTTGATAATACAAGATATTTTCGGAGCAAAAAAATCACGAAGACCATCTCTTTTTTATTCTTCAGTTTTCTTGTATTTATTTTTTATTTATTTATTTGTTTTTGTTACTTCTCCGTTGTAGTAAAGTTGCAGTAAATTATAATAATCATTTCGGCATCTTCGCGATATTTATAAGATCATTCAAAAGGATTTTAAGGCAAATGTAACTCGAAAAATTATCAATACATGGACAAAATACAAAATCACGAAAATATTAGTAAGCCTCTTTCTTCTTTCTATACTTATTAAAATTACTTTTTACATGCAATAAAGCACGTCCATTTCACATGCCATCTTTACACAATCCTGAAGACACACATGCCACAAAAGAAAAATGAAACCAATGTATATAAACCTATTAAATCAATCACAAAATTTACATATAAATATCTCTAGCTATAACACAATTTTAGGTATGTGCACTCCATATATAAAGTTTATGCTATACATGAATGATTTGGCAGTATATTATCTGGAGGGAATACTTAAGTTAGAATGTTAAAATAAAATTCTGTCACTGATAAACTTTCAGTAAATTTCTGTATTGCTGATCAATGGACGGACAGTACTTAAAATTGGCAAAAAAAAATCAATTCTTTTTCTTTCTTTTCTGGTAACTGGTTACATTTAAACATTTGCACCCTGTTGGCCAAACAATTAGGCATCCATGGGGAAAACCTTTGAATAAAGAATTACATTGAAGTCTATAAATTAGAAAATTTAACAAGTTTAATTTCATCTGTTGATCATACTGGAAAGAATATAGTATCCAGACGCCACTTCTTTGGTTGTGTACAAAGTCTATGGAGAGTCAAATGCATTTTCAAAGTAATTTCTAACAAAATTTGAAATGTTTCTCAGTCCCAGATTCATGTCTTTTCAACATTTTTGTAATGACTGACCTTCACTGAGATAAAATATGCAAAAAAAGTGGCGTCAGGATGCAACATTGTTTCCTTCTTATTAAGCAGGACCCTAAGAAGCCAGCCTAGCTAAAGACCTTTATCGTGCTGCCACCATTTCAGTCATGTTCCCTGTATCCAATAACGGTACTGAATGATGATTTGTTTTGTGCAAAAAGGAACCGGACTATTTTTCCTTCCAGCCTCACTTTGGTTACATTGATTATTTTGAATGGTAAAAAAATCAAGATGGACGAAGTATGGTTATGGTCTATTGGCCTCTTACTGACCGAGTCACTGACTATAAATAATGTCCTAAACTCAGACTTTCTGGTCAAGCTGGACTAGCCAAGTTAGTCTTTTTTCATTGCACCAGTGTGCACACAGCTGATCATACAAATTTCTGTTTTTAAATTTTCCAAGAGAGCACTCTAACCACGCAATGTGATGGTAAAAGAAATGGGCTTTAAAAAAAATCACTATTTGTGAACCTTTCACTTCTGTGTCTTCTTTCTATAGGTTTTTTTTCAGGCAATGAGAACCTATTTATAAGAAGAAACATACACTACGCATGGCCCAGTCTAACGATTGAATCCTACCTCCAAAGACCCCTTAAAAAACGTGGAATAAAAGGAACCAAATAAAACAGTTCTTAAATCCTTTTTTTTTTCTCTTGTATATAACACTGGTTTCAGCGATACTAGGCACCATTCAATGAAGATTTGTGCATAGCTTAGCTCTGTTCTGTGTAACTGAACAAAAATCACAGAAAAAATATCAAAACACTTTTACAAATGATAGTTTAATGTGCCGTGCACCACATGAAAAAATACAACCTTGCACTCCAAGGCACTTTCTCAGTTGCAATAATACAGCTCTTTGAGCTTTGATACAATATTAATATTCTTTTTGTCAAAAGTTAGATCAAGGAATCAAATTTAATAGAAAAACAGGCCAAAAACGTAAATACTGTAATTGTGCATTTTTCATTTCCCTCATGGATTTAGTAGTTGTATCTCGTTAATACAAACACAGTTAATACAAATTCTGGTTATAGCAAACATAAAGCCTTGGTCCTGACTGTGCATTTATGAGCACAATGAATGGGACCGGCACTCCACTTAATACAAAATTTGGATATAACAAATACTTTGGTTAGGTCCGGCTGAGTTTGCATTAACGAGAGTCGACTGTATTATTTGCATTTTTTTCCCTCCAACATTCTAAATACGGCACAAAGGCCTACACCGAACCCTTCTTGGAAGAAATTCAAATGATTTTATCACTTTTTCCTCAATGACAATGACAAAACCCATTTGTCCCTGCACTGCCTGAAACCACCCAGCCTGTTATTTCCTGCACTGCCCCAAACCACCCCAAACCACCCAAGCACCCTATAGATGGTTTTGTGGATCATTGAGGGAATAATTACATTGTTATACAATGTAATACATTGTAATAATTGTTATACAATGTAAATACAGGTGCTAATAGGTTACAAACAAATGCTCTCAGTTTTTCTTGTAACTCTAAATTCTAGACTGATTTGAGGAGCCGTGTCGCTTGTGATCCTCCCTGCTCTTGCTGGGTGTCTTGGTGGGCGTCTTGGTGGGGGTCCGGCTGTGCTCTTTGCTCCCTCGTCTGTCCCCGTCTCTATGACTGTGTGTGTCACCCATGCCGTTCCTGTGAGACTTTTTGTGGCCGTGTTTCTAAAAAAATAAAGAAAGAGAGAGAGATATCAGACGAAAAAAGAATAAATGTGTTGCGCTGGCACAATACAAGGCATGAATTTTTTTTTTTAACTATTAAAAGTTGTTTAAGGGTTCAAATTCTTAAGAAATGGAACACGTTTTTTCAATAAATTGAAAAGCAATGACTGTTAACTGTCTTTCTTCTGAGTAAAATGTATAGCAGAAATATTTTGGCAAAGAAAAGAAAATACAAAAAACTGCTTATAAATACTACAAGGCAATTACCTTTTTACTGTGATGGGAACCAGCCATTGATATCTCTTCTATGAAGTTGGACGGTACTAACCCTCTCGTCCCTCGCACCTGAAAGGGAAAAAAGGCATATAATAATCACCTTAGTAGAAAGACTTGTGATGTTAAAGCTACAGTCCATCATTTGCAGCTATCCAAAAAGTAACTGACGTAATCATTGTTGAAAAACGTACTTAGTTGAAAGATAGTAAGGGAACTAAACTCCCTGTGAAATTATTCTTTCTGGCGTGCTCTCATTTTGAAGAATGGAAATTTCCGCTAGTAGTTCATTCTTTTTATTCAGCGAAGCGCGCGCAAGCGTTGGCACGACGCACACGCGCACGCTATAATTTGTCGGATCGGTGCGCGACATCCCATAGCTGCAATCGGCTCAGTGAGAACGTGTCCCAGACGCTGAATTCAGGCCCAATTCAAAACATGATTCAGTAACTTTGGATTTGAAATCAAGATCCTAGAATGCTGTTTTTCTCGGAATATACAGCTGAAGCTGTGCTGAAAGTTCATCAGGTTAGTTGTTCAGCACCCTTCGTTAGATTTTGAGCACCTTTGTTCCTTCAAATGGACAAAATGCACAAATTACAAATGATGGACTGTACCTTTAAAACAGAGTGTACGAACTCAAGCAAATAACTCTTTTTCTTGATCTCCTTGAACGAAGAATTTTCTAACAGGCACAGTTCCATACGGGGAAAATTTTGATTTTATCAACCCCAATCGTTGTCTAGTCCAACAAGATGCCCATCATTTTCAGCAACGTTTCCTGAGATTGTACTGCAACTTAACAAACTTCCCTAAAATTTGTCTGTTAAAAACTTTATCCCAAATGTAGATTTTTCCCTTTTTCAGACATTTATAAAAAAGTAGATCCTCATAAATTATTTTTTTACAAAATTATCTGAAAGCAAGCTAACCTATTTACAGTGCAGAAATTTAACTGTCTTTGCAGTCAACTGAGTTGCCAGCCATTTTAATGAGAAGGATACTACAGTACACTGGTAATTATTCTTGTATTGTGGTTGAGTACAATGCCATGAGTACCAGTATGAGTATAAGTACTTTGCCTGGAAAGAATGTTGCAACCTGACGCCACTTATATATATCATCTCAATTAAGGTCAGTCATTGCAAAATATGTTGAAAAGATATGAATCTGAGACTGAGAAACAGTTGCAATTTTGTTAGGAAATACTTAGAAAATGTTCTTGACTCTCCATAGACTTTGTACACAACTGCTGAAGTGGCGTCAGTTTGCAACATTCTTTCCCTTTGCCTTGAGTACTAATACGACGAGTCTAGGTACTTTTTTCATTAGTACAAGTATGAGTACGATTACCATGAGTACGAGTGAGAGTGCATTTCCATGAGTATGAGCACATTCTCTATGAGTACATTCTCATAAGTACAAACAAATGTACTTGTATGAATACAATGTGAGTACGAGTATGGGTACGAGTTCAACTGGATAATGTTTCTCACCTTTCCCTGGTAGAATCCATCGGGTCTGATGGTGCCATAGACAGTGATGATGTCGCCCTCTTCAAAGGCGAGCTCATACGTCGGGTAGTGATTCGGAGAGTGCTCGATCGGATTGTAGTTATAAACCGCCATGAACTGAAAGCAACAAGACAAACTTGTATTGGAGATGAAATCAAATTTTTTAAGATGCATGCCCCATGCTCTTAAATCCGCAATCGAATTTGTTGGTTTTTTTTTTGCAATTTTTGTTTTTCCTTTCTGTATTAATTTAAACACCATCGATTTCGCTGCAATATTGGGCATGAAAAAAGTCGAATGCGTGTCAGACCTCTTTAAAAAAACAAATTGCGGAAATCCGCGGCTACGCGACAAGTTTTATAACTTATCTCAATAATTTTGACTAGCCAGGCAGGCTACTTAGAGAACGGTTTTGACTAGCCCGCCGCTGTTGTGACTCGCATCTAGCTGGCCGGCTACCGCTTAGGTGGAAACCTGCTTCAATGTCTCATTTACATGTAAACGTGAATAGCTTTTACATATTGCTTGAAAAATATCAATTGAAAAAAAAAAAAAATAATACATTTTTCGGGTGAAACTTTTTAATTTTTTGAAAAATTTCATAGAACATGTAGAAAGGTAGCAGTGACCTGAATGGATTCACTTACCAGTCTTTCTTGAGACTCTTCACTGACGACCGAGGACCCGTCTGACGGGACTGCCCCGCGGCCGACCGATGACACGGTCATCACAGAGTCTGACCAGGAGGAGGAGAGGTGACCTGGGTCCTCAAAGTGAGTGTTGACGATGGGGGAGGTCTGGCCTGTGGCCGAGACCGTCTGGATGCCGAAAGACTGGACGGTGCGTAAGTTGACTCCCTCCACAAGAGCCTGGGGAAATATAACACAGGAAAAAAAAAGGGGAATCCGTAAATGACACAAGAGGGTGCTCCCACAGCTAATGTAGGTCTGGCAATTGGTTAAAGGCATATAGGATGATAGGATCATTTGCTTTTCATGCATGTTGTTCGTTTCCAATAATAACATTACCTAAAAATCCAAAGAAGAATGTTCAAAACCTAAACTGTTGAAGTTTCAGCTCAGTGAATATTACACCTTTTGAGAAAACAGTGAAAAAAACACTCACAACCTTTGATCACGAAACACGATTTCGTCTATAGCACCCTTTATTTACAAAAATCAGTCCATTGACTGATTGTTGGAAATCACCTACATTTCTTGGTATTTCTTGTAAATAACAGAAAGCCAGACAGAATATTCACAGAGTGTTTAGTACCAGTACGATCTTTAATCCAAGTAAGCATTTTGAAAGTAATTCCATAAGTTACTTTTAGGATAAAAATGCCCAAGATCCTTTCTGCCTTTAAGTCTGTCACAGGCCAATATGACTCATCAGGTCGGCGTTTATCTCTGGTTTCCTTGGCATGAAACGACGAAAAACATTTCTATTCCCACTGGATGGGATGCCAGTCCAATACAGGTAACTCCCCAGCTAATGCCGTTACCCATGTATAATCCTGGGTGGAGATAGGTAAGTGGTGCTGAAGTGGCTTACTTGAGGAAACAACAAAGTGGCCAACAGCAAGATTCGAAGCATGACCTTCTGATCATGGGTCACAAACCCTAACCACTGGGCTACACTCCCCACCATATTTAATGCGCAAGCATAAAACTAGGTTCTTGCAGTAAAACTATCCAACTAGATTGAAATATAGCATACCTTTCAAAAAGGGAAACTACTCTATCAAAAAAAAACAAATAACAAAAATCAAGACTAACCTTTGTTAGGTGGGCATTTGTGACGAACTGTTTCTGACGTCCGTCCACAAAGATCTTGTAACCGACAACCTCCAGCCCGTTGCTCTGACCCAGGTCATCCAGGTCTGGGGGTCGCCAGGTCACGACTGCTCCGTGGCGACCTATGACCTTTGACACAGTGAGGCTACGCGGAGGCTGTGGGGCACCTGCATACACAAAGTTGACATTGACTTTTGAGATTTGGAGAATTTGAAGGACATAGAATTATGGGTATTCATGCCCCTTGAATGATAGGGTACAAAGAACATGGCACTGGGTTTGTTCACATTGGTGGATTTTGGAGGACTTTGGAGGTTTCAGGACGTTCTCAACAAAAACGCTTAAATGGAGTTAGGTTTAAAAGATTTCATTTCTGTGCTTCAGCGACAATATCCACTGCCCAAGATGGTCATAAAGTGCTTTGCATATTTTTGGGATTTTTAGTTTCAGAATTGCGTTTGAACATAAGATTTTGACACATAAGTGAGAGTGAATTTAATTATCTAAAGAAAAAAACAGCACATAATTTCTTGAACACCTTATATGTGATACGATCAAGCTAAATGAGTTGTTTGTCGACCCTGGTCAATTTTTTTTTTTTTTACCGATTGCAAAGAGCATAATCTCAGCATTACTGCTGTGAAAACCACATGCTGATACCATCTTTAGTTTAAAAATTATGGAAGTCGGAACACCAACGGATGTGATGAAGTGATGTGATGAAGTGGCCCTATTTTGGCCTGAATCTCCAAATGAAAATTCCCGACAAACGACTCATTTAGCTTGATCGCATCACATATGCAAAACAACATTACACATTTACCTTGGACATGAGGTGTTCTCGTCACTCCACGGGAAGGCAGATGTTGATCCCCTCGACTGTTCACCTGTGATCTACTCCCATGATGCTTTGCACCAGACTGGTCAGGCACGTCCACTCCTCGCAACAAGTTATGGTGATGCAATGGGGTGCCGTTTGATGGTGTTGCATGGTGGGAAGGGTGCAGCCCAGTCGATGCAATCAGTGGTGTGGACGAGAAGTTGTTGCTCGGTAACCTGGGAATCTGGGTACCGGTGGCTGGGACTGTTGGGGTCATGTGACCATTCCCCGGCAGTGACATCGTGGGGCTGTGATTGGTCGACGACAGATATGGATTACTTGGTGACAAGGTCACGTGACCATTTTGAGATCCAGTTGCGACGTTCGGAATGGTCGTATTTGCACTCTGCTGTTGGTTCGTATGCAAATATGGAATCCCCTGTTGGTGCGGACCTGTCACGCTTGTTTGAGAAACTAATCCTGATAGAAGATTCCCATGATGCATTGCCGAGGTACCGACCACATGATGCTGTGGTAGACTGTTTGAGCCTCCAGCATGTGATGCGTTATTCACATGACCTCTGAACCCTGCGCGCAGATTTGAAGAACCGAGTTCAGGTTGAACGCTTGCAGCACTACTTGCAACAAATTGGGGGTGTGATGTACCGGTCACGCCATTAGTCTGATGAGCGCTCATTGATGGGCTTGCTAACGGTGATCCGGAAACAGGATGCGTGCGTAGATCTGAAGCACCTACCCCAACTTGTCCTGACTGTGATGTGCCACTCGTGACAAGTTGTTGGGCACCTAATGTGGGGAGTCCCGCTGATGTCTGGGACACAAGATGGCTGCGTGCGATTGGGGAGCCCACCCCAGGTTGGACATTTGGAACATTGGCTCCTGGCTGCGATGTACCGTGCCCGGAATTAAGTTGTTGGACACCTGATGTAGGAAGTCCCAGCGATGTCTCGGACACAAGATGGCTGCGTGCCATTGAAGAGCCTACTCCAGGTAGGACGTTTGGACCGTTTGCTCCTGGCTGCGATGTACCACTCCTAGCATTAATTTGTTGGGTGCCGAATGTAGGGAATCCTGGCGATGTCTCGGACACAAGATGCCTGCCGACATTTGAAGAGCCTACGCCAGGTTGAATGTTTGAAGCATTTGCCAAAACATGAGGCTGTGATGTACCACTTACAGCATTAATTTGTTGCAAACTGGGTGTAGGGAGTCCCGATATTTCCTCAGTTGCGGGGTGAGCTACTGAGGTGCTCTTGCCATGATGCACTGCTGGGGCGTCAACTCCTTGACGTGAGTTCCCAATTTGGTCCAATCCTAACGTCCTGTTCATAGGAGTCTGTGATACAATCCCAGCTTGAACGACATTTAAGGAATGTCCGTTTGGAGTCAATGGGACCCCACTGGCTGTGCTTTCTCTCGGTTGGGTAGAATCTCCGACAGCCCCATGGACTGAGCGTCCAGCTTGCACAGGAATCCCAGGATGCACTGCTGCAGACCCAAATGCCTTCGAGGCTGTGTTTTCAGGGTGCGCTTGTGACATGCCGGAGCCTGTCTGAGGTCTCCCAGTATTAAATCCTATTGCATCATTTGCAGGGCTTGGTTGGCCCGTTACTGGCCGTAACCCACTCTCTGAGGCAACAGGGTACTGTCCTGTTGTACTTCCAACCGTACCCATGCCGGGAGCTCTCAAACTGGTATTGGCAACACTGCCATTCAGCAAGCCGAAGGCTGCGCCATTGTGTGTTACGGCAGTTGTACTGGTAGATGAGAGCCCATTAACGGACTTGACATTCCCGGAATGTGTTGCCGACGTGGCTGCATAAGCCTGCCCTCGGGTGCTGTTCAAAGTTTGGCGCGCAGCCCAAGGTTGAGATTGCAGTTGTGGATTTCTGGCTGGGGATGGCGCAGTCACCGATGGAGTACTGTTTATGGTCAGACTTGAGGGCAAGAGGGAAGGATGGACATTGGTCCCAGGGTATGAAACAGTAGGACTTGACCGAATGCCCTCTGAAGCTGGGATGAAATCATTAACATTATCATTGCTGCTATCAAACTGGAAGGGTTGTCTGTTACGTTCTTGCTGTCGGCTTGAAAAAAGTGGTGACTGCATTAATGTGGATGGAGTGAGAGGGTCTACGAAATCCTGTGGGCGTGCCCTACTGGGACTCCCCCTGTTTGACAAATCAAGCAGTCCTTCGTCTCTATACGCATCATGAATCTCACGGGACAGGTCATTACGTGTCGGGGAAATTCCTCTCCTTTTCCCTCTTGAGGGGGAGTGGGCATCTCTCGCAAGCCTCGACGCCGGCTTGGTCCTAGTTGGTGACGAATCCAGAACAGACCTGAGTAGGTCCGCCTCCAGATCCTCTACCTCTCTCGAAGGGGTCAGGTGTGATCGGGAACAGCTTCCTGATGTCCTCTTCATCAGCTCCTGGAGAGATATCCCCGCCCCTCCGGGACCCAAATCATCCAGACTTCCGCTCAAGGGATCCAGGCTGGAGCGCCCTCTGGAGGTCGACAGACGCCCAAGTTCGTCGTCGTCACTCAGGTCGTCCATTCTTACGTCATTCAGACTCTTGCTGATTTTGTCCACTCGCTGTCGCCCGATAGCGCCGCCTCTCCGCCGACGATCCTTTGAAGCTTCACTAATCCCGCCCCTAGATCTCCTCCCTCTACCGTCGACTAGCAAGGGTTCGTTGAACCTCTCGTCCGGGAGGTCAACGGCCGACAGGTCACTGACCTCAGTCAGTAACTGTTCAGTTCTGTCGGGGCGGAGTTGTTCCAGTTCGGCAGCAAACCTCCGTATGATTGTGTCTCTCTCCTTGCACTTTTGTAGCAGATAGGAGACTTTGGCCTGAAACAAATGCACAGTAACATGAAAAATTATCATCATCATCAAAAATTATGAGGCCGTGTGAAAAATTTAAGGCGTGTAATTTACCCGAAAAACATGGGAAGAAAAGCAGAACAAAGACAATTTTGAAAGCACATATGCAAAAAGTAAAGCAAAACTTATCAGATATTATAAAATATTATTTGTGAGATAGTTTTTAACATAAGTTCTTATAGGATAAATTCCTTTCTTTACTCATCAAAAGAAAGGTCTGAAGTAAAAGAAAATGAAACTGAACTTTACAGCAGCAATTCCGATACTAACAACCAGAGTGACATATTCATTACAGTGGTTCAATAGTTTCATAGGTTTTTAAACTCAAAATGTTCAACTCCCAATTAAACTATAGCATCTTAGGTTTTAAATGACAACTCCACTACATTTTAGAAGAGCATTAACCCCCCCCGTACAGATAGGCATTCCAGAGAACCAAATAGAATAGAATAGATTTTGGTTTCAGACACGCGAACTTAAAACACAAGAATTGCGTAGTAACAAAGAAAAATAGATCGTAGCTTAACAAACCTACGATCAGAAAAAGTTACACTTTCAGAAATTTGCGCCACCGGCATTTATGTTACCTTTAATGGAGCAACTGATATCTCAGCTTCATTCTTCTTATGTTCCATGTCATCAAACTATAAGAAAGAACAAACAATGTACAGTAATGACAGGTACTTCAAACCACCACCTCAAAACAATGCTGTCTCCAGAAAACTTGCACAGTAAGATACAAGCCTTCATCTTTTTGACTTATAAGCCTATGTACTGATGACGTCACACTTGTTTACAAGTGCGCTTTTCTATGGGCTATGAAACCGTCGTCCCACCAGACTCCCATAAAAAAGCACACATGTAAACAAAAGTGTGACGTCATCAGTACAGAGGCTTATTGGCACGATTGTCCAGTGCTGTGATGTGCTGTATGGCGTTTTAACCTCAGCCCCATGGGTGTTTAAACGCCATACAGGGCGAGTAAAAAACCGAAACCCAAATGTCGGTACCATTGTTTGAGTAAAGTTCTGCATGTAGCACTTCAAAATCTAGAATATGAAAGCCCAATTCATAAGCTTTCTTTTAGTATACGAATCATTCAAATCACTCACGTACTTTTCAAGTTATGGAGTTTTAAACACAACCACCGTTTTTAAGTTCTGTCCACGGATCACAAAAAAGGTGTGCGTTCTTTCAGCAAAATGAAAACAATTCACACACATCCTTATGTGATTTGTGTTCGTTTTGCTGAGAGAACACTGAACTTTCTGTGATCCGTGGACAGAACCTTGAAACGGCGGTTGTGTTCAAAGCTCCGTAACTTGAAAAGTACATGAGTGATTTGAATGATTCTTGTATTAAAAGAAAGCTTGTGAATTGGGCTTTCATATCCTAGATATGTGCTACATGCAGAACTTCACTAAAACAATGGTCCCGACATTTGTTTTTTTTTTTATATCCCACATCACAGCAGTCAACAACAGCAGTACTTCCGAGAAGGAAATCTGACCTGCTCTTTGATGCATATGTAATCTTCTTCGATTCCCTCTCGTTTCCTCTTCTGCTCCTCCAAGTGTCGGACCCGATCCTCCAGTGCAGCATTGTCTTCCGCAAGGTGTAGTTCCTCGCTGGTCTTTGAGAAAAAGAAGGAAAAAAAATCAAATATTGATTAACATTTTGCAGGAATTGTATTGTAGAAAGTTTGCTCTATGTCACACACAAAGTGTCAAAAATCTTTGTCTGGTTTTTTAATCTTTTATTCATCTACATGCTACATTTTCCAGAAATATCATTAAAAAAAGCAACTCAAACTTTGGCACCACAAATAAAAAAGTAAGCTTTTATTTGCCTTAATTCCCTTCCTATAAATGCTCCTCCCTTAGAGGCATAAGGGATCATTTGCTTTTCATGCATATTGTTTGTTTCACTCAAAATCTATAAGAAGAATGTTGAAAACCTATTAACCTGCTAAAGTTAAAGCTCAGTGGACACTACACTCTTTGAGAAAACAGTGGAAAAACCATGCACAAACTTTTGATCACAAAACACGATTTTGTCCAAAGTATTATGTATTTCCAAAAATTAGTCAAATGACTGATCACTAAAAATCACCTACATTTCTTAATTTCTTTGAAATGATCTTTAATCCAAGTAATCTTTGGATAATAATTTGGTAGGTTTCTTTTGGGATAAATGCAAATGATCATATATACTTCTTTCCTTAAACAGATACATATATTTGTCCCTCCTGAGCCCAATTTATCAGAGCCAATAAGCAGAAAAACACAGCTTAGCAAATATATGTGCTGAGCAAAAATCAGCCAAGTACCAGCCACGAGCAATATACACTGCATGACATTTTGGCCGATAACCAATTTCCTAAGCATCATTATCTATGAGGAGAACCAGTCACAAATCAGACACATTTGCATGGTAAACAATGGTAGCTATTAAGCAAATATTTGTGCATTGAGCATCTTCGGTACCTTCTCTCTCAGCATCTCCTCGGCCATGTGGAGTTTGCGCTGCAAGGCATCCTGGTCCCGGTTGCTATGGCGACTCTCGGCCAGCTGCTCCTGTAGCTCCGCCCACCTGTCTTCCATGGTGGCTAACCTTTGAACCCTGCCTCTCAGCTCTTCATTCTGTGTGGAGATTTATGACTGTTAAGTCAACAACAATTTCCCAACTCTTTCACTTTATTCAGGCATGCAACTGGAAATTTAGAAAAACAACGAAAATCCAAACCACACAAGACTTTGTACTGTGATTTTCAATTTGTAATGGCATTCATGAGAAGTAAAAAACAAGGAAATCAGCGGATCCGAGGAAAAGTTGCATGCCTGTATATTAAAATGGACTTACACTCAGTGCAAAGAGATTAATGCAGTGTGCTTATATGGCGCTTTATACCCAAGTCTCAAGGCGCTTTACAACTATTACCCCTGTTCATCATGCCATTAGACCATTTTTCTGCAGCAGCAGCTTGATATCAGCGCTGTCTAGTCAGGGTTTGAACCCACGAACCATCGTACAATTTTGAATGTGAATTTCTGACTCACGGCAAGAATTCATATTTTGAAAATTCAAAAGTTGAACCTTCAAGTCTGGTGAATTTGTTTTTTGAACTGCTCTGTGATGTGGCGAAATGCTTCCTGACGACAAAGTTGTTTCAACTGACAAGCTTGTCACAAGCAACGGAATGAGCAATAACACACTAATGTCTTTGTCGCACAGTCCATTTGAAAAGCTTGTGACTCAGCATGGGACTGGAAAGTGTTGTGAGGACTTGTGGATGGAGTCCAATAGACAACTGTGTAGCAAGTTATCACAAGAACATCACAAGTCAACACAAGACCATCACAAGTCATCACAAGAAAATCACAAGTCATCACAAATCAACACAAGACCATCACAAATCAACTCAAGACCATAACAAGTCATAAGAAAAAAATCACAAGTCATCACAAGACCATCACAAATCAACACAAGACCATCACAAATCAACACAAGACCATCACAAGTCAACACAAGACCATCACAAGTCATCACAAGACCATAACAAGTCATAAGAAAAAAATCACAAGGCATCACAAGTCATCACAAGACCATCACAAGTCAACAGAAGATCATCACAAGTCTGCACAAGATCATCACAAGTCATCACAAGACCATCACAATTTTTTTTACAAGTCCAATTAATGTTGGTTAGGAGACAAAAAATTGACTTTGTTGCAGACCACGGATAGTACATCTTATAAGAGGTTCCTATATTTCAGTACATTTCATAAAAGGTTCCTACATTTCAGTCATCTTTAAAGATGTTCCTACATCTCATCTTCTCTTTCATCAACAGCCCACCTTTAAAAAACCCTTTCCTACCTCTCTGGTTAGAACGTCCAAAGCACTGGAAAGATGAAGTTCGTGGGCCCGGCTACCATGTGACTTGGTCTCCCCAGGCCTGGAGTCAGGTGACGTGTCATGTGATGAGATGTCATGTGACCTAGCAGCATCAGCATGATCTGTGCTATTGGCCAAGTGCTGTTGGTGTTCCTTCACAGCTGCTTCAAGATTCTTCAGCTCCTCGGATTGCTTCTCAAGTGCTTCCTCCTGTATACAAAGAAAAGTTGGGAGCACAGTTAACGGACAAAAAAGAGATAAACACAATACAAGGACTTTTAACTATGCAGGATCAAACAAGGTTTATTGGCAGGCAATTCTTTTGATTCTGTTTAACCCATTACTACTTGTACCGTCCGAAACAACCCTGCCTGTTACTCCCTGTACTGCCCTAGTCAGTGTTCTCGTTTCTTGGTACACGTACTGGTACTTGTACACATGAAAATGTACTCGTACTCGTACTCGAACTCGTATCTCGTATTCTCTAATTTCGTCTAACCGTGCAACAAGGTCGTATCCCCTCTAATGGGCTGTACGTGAAACGCGAGTTTCAGAATGTCAAAAGGTTGTATCTTGCTTAAAATAACCCAGATGTACACACAAGGTCAGTCGACGTCGAGATACGACCTTGTTGCACGGAGCGTATTCGTGCGAGATACGACTTTGTTGCAGAATGGAGTTACAACATTGTTGCACTGACCTGATGATTTGCAAGAAAAACATTTCCTGTACTTGACTCATATTTGTGACAAAGAACTTGTACTTGAACTCGTACTCTTGCACAAGTTCTCCCGCAAGAATTGCAAAAAATTTGGTAATGCAAATCCATGAACGGTTGCAAGCCAGCTAGTCTGGTTCCCTGACCTGTTTATGAATTGCTGTTTTGTCTGAAGTAGGGTCTGGGAACCAGACTACAAGAACACCATTTTTTCCCTTGGTTTTTCTAGCATCAATGAACACGAAACTTCAATACAGGTCAGCGTAACAATATTTGCTATAAAATACCAACCCCCAGATCCATCCATTTCTGAAAATTACAGCAAAAGCTGATGCTTTATATGACCTTTAAGCCGTCTCATAAGAGATCAGTGATTGAAACCAGCACATTCTAATTCCTGTTACTGTACGCAAAGTAAATCAGCACCTAGGGTGTAATTAGGCTGTTATTTCCATATTCCTGTATTTTTCAGTACCTTGGAGGATAACTCTTTCTCTTTCTTCTCGATCTCCTCTTTAGCTCTCCCTTCCTCGTCTTCCTTGCTCTTCAGTTCTTGCTCCTTTGCCTTCAGGCTTTCCTGGCTCTGCTCCAACTGTCGAAAATCAGAGAAAATAGATTAGTTGAATTCAGGCAAGCATGGTCACGGTCGTTTCTCAGTAAGAATTCGTGAAAGCTTTGTCCAGACATTTATCGAGTGTGGAATATTGTACACATATTGACTAGCAGTGAGGTTACTAGTGCACGTCTATACACCCAGAGGGACTCTAAGGTTCCTATACTCCAAGGCCTGAGGGAGCATAGATGTACACTAGTTACCGTCTAATGCCAGTCAGTATGTGTTTTATAACACACCACAATTGATGATATCCAACAGAGAAAGGAGATTTGTTTTCAGTTTTAACTGAGCTGTTTTAATAAACCTCTGTACTGATGACGTCACACTTTGTTTACGTGTGTGCTTTTCTATGGTGCTCAGTGGACCGTGGGCCCCCACTGGCTCCATAGGAAAGTGTACATGTAAACACAGCGTGACGTCATCAGTACAGAGGCTTATTCAACAATTACTAGCTGTTTAACTTAGCGTATTTTGTGATCATGAAATTCAACCAAACTTTCATCAAAGTTTGAACTGTTTTTAATTGTGTTTACAATAACAATTATAATTGAACAATAAAAGAAAGATATTTATTTTTCTTTCCAGAGGGCACTGAAGCCAGTCAAAGATTGTCGAGTATAGAGCCAGACCGAACTCTATACTCCAGAAATTGCACGTGCATGAAACTTTACGCCGATCTAGTTCAAACGTGACGCGAATTGCATGCACTAGCCTATATTAGTGAACCCCATGTGACTGTGTTTTAGTCAACCAGCGTAAAAAATCAGCGAAAGGTGTGTTACAATGTAAAGTAGAGCGCTACAATTAACTCTGCTATACTGAACATTTTGGTAACACAAACGTCCCGTTTGAATTTTAGGTAAAATTTTACTGAGCACAGGCAGCCAGAAATGGCAATAACGAATGACCACAATATTGAGCAATCTAAACAAGTTTATACTTTTTCAGAGGCAGATTTCTCAAAATAGAAGAGACATTTTGAAATTGTTTTAAGATATCCCTAAACTACAAGATCTTGGTCGTATATGGTAAAAATGGCGTTGAAAATAAAGCTCAAGTTAAGAAATAGCTGCCATCTACAGAAAAATGGTCAAAAACTACTTAGTCCACTTCTATGGCAGTCATGTAGACGTAATTACAATTATTGCAGTTCTTTGTGCGTCCAGTGCTACTGTGTTGACCATATCTGATAGACTTGCATGTGGACAAACTGACATTTCTTAATTTAGGTTTTATTTTCAGCGCTGTTCTCACCATGCACCACAAAGATGCTGAGTTTAAGAATATCTTGAAACAATTTTAACATGCCTCCCCAATTCCAAGAAATCTGCATCTGAAAAAGTGCAAATGTTTTTTTTGACCACCCTGTATGTTCATTATAGCAAAGTTTTACCATTTTCAACAATATTATGCTCAATTGAAACATGCACATGTTTACCTTTTGTTTCAGGCGAGATATTTCAGCAGCTTTGTTCATCTGGTCAGTTTGGTTAATGTCTTGCTGGCGCAATTTCATGCCCTCCAACTGTTCCATTAGTAATGCATGAATTGAGAGGTTAAAGGATACAGACTGATTGTTAGTATAAATGAAGTGATGAAAATAGTATACAAATTTTGAGTGGATCAGCGTCGAATGGGAGGAATATTATCGCAAGGTAAAATCTGGACTTTTCCATTTCACGAGGCGAAGCCGAATGAACTGGAAAAGTCAAGATTTTACCGAGCGATAATTGTTTTATATAACTGACATATAGATCCTTGTCATTTGATATATTTGAACTTTTATTTCAGTACAAAATTGGTGAAAAAAGTATTTTTCTCTTCCAAACCACCCCTTCACGAAAATGTTTGAACCCAATGCTGTAGCGCTGGCTCTTTGGAACAATACGCGCTACGCGCAACGCTGAACGTGCACACCAGCATGCATTTGCACACAAATACCGCATCATGATCCTAACTGTTCAATAGTATTTCCCATTCCCCATGGGCGGATAGTACTTTTTGAGCCCCGGCGTGAATGGTAGTGATAACGAATGGCACGTGATGTAAGTTCCACCAATCAAATGACAATGATCTGTATGTCGGTTATATAATAGCTTATTAAGAACGGTTAGCATACAAAAATATGAATGTTCATGAGTGCAATGGTAAGAATAATTCCATGAGGTGACAGATAGAATGTTCCATTCCACGAGGCAAGGCCGAGTGCAATGGAACAGTCCAGTTGTCGCTGAATTTGAATCTGTCACTGAATTTGTTTTAAACAATGCTTGGATGAATCCTCGTTATCGGAGCCATCAGAGCTGTGCTATAGCGCCATCAACAGTGTGACCGGGCAATAGAACTTCTATTTACCGTGAAGGGAACTTCTATTTTTGTGGTACGGCTGGGCCGCGGGTTGGGACAAACAATTCGTTACACATTATCAATGACCCACCAATAGGTGACGAGGATTTATTCAGGCATTGTATAACATTGGATTAAACATGTAAGCAACTAGCTAAAATTTCAATTTGTTTTGAATTCAACATGGGTAGGCATGATGATTGAGCTTAACCCGAACTCCCCAGCATAATTTACTAGGAACCGTACCCATTCAGGCAAATTCCAACACCCACATGGGAAATTGTACACACACACACTGTTTGACTTAGTTTCTGGAGGTATGCCAACCCCAGTGTATTAAAGACCATCAGTTTAGGCGTACTGTACTTATCCCAACAGATTTTAACAAAACCTGCTGTTGAACTTTGATGGGTTGGGTTCGGTTAGGGTTAAAGGCCCTTGAAACGGTTAGTACACCAATGCCCAGTTTATACATTGAGGATAAAAAGGAAACCCTAAAAAGCAATGACCAAAAAGTTAATCCTTCACATTTTGTTCACAAACTGTTGTAAACATGCAAGTGAAAGTAGAAGTGTCCAAGCAGCCAAGTTAATAAATGGGCTCCGTGCACAAGCGTTCCCCTCAATAGTAAGAAAAACGGGTGGAGAACACTGTTAGAGATATTCAAACGCATTGCCGATGACGCCTGATGGTCACATGAAGACGCTATGGTTTTATGCACATTTAGAATAAAATGAGTCATGCAAAAGTACTCCTTCAACGGCCAGAAAAGGAGTGTTGGGGGAGACCTAGACTGGTTCTCGGTCTATCCACAGGGTATTTCGAATGATCCAAAATTATTGAGGGTGGGGATTAGTTTTGGAGACCATCGCAAATTAAATTTGAATGTATTCGTGCGCCGACGACACCTGATGCTCACGTGAAGACGCTGTGGCTAATACTTTGGTACATTCAGGAAGTCGTGCATGAAACAGTACACACAGTACGCACACGCTGTGTGTCCCGTCCACGGGGCTCTCAAAAGTGGTAAAAATGCGCCCTCTTTTGTTGGCGCACGGAGCCCATACACATGGGAATCTGTACATGCATGTCTCATCCTCTATTCGGAGCCCATACTGAAGCCTTAATCTTTGAACTCTGAGCTGACTGACCTTTGTTTGGAGGCTGTTGACCTCTCTTTCTCTCTGCTTGACCTCTGACTTCAGCAGTGCGACCTGTCGCTCCCTGTCCTGGAGGTCAATATCCTTGGTTTGAAGCTAGCATGGAAGACAAAACAATAACTAGGTCAAACAATGCTCACTAACAGTCAAGTAAGGTATTTCACAAACATGTGGTAGTTTTGTTTTTTGATGTTTGCAAATGTTGTACTTGGTACTTGGTTGGTTCTTCTCCTAAATACTCTGCAGGGGAATTTTAACAGGAGGCCAGAAACACCAGGGCAAACCCCTTCTCTAATAACGATTAGTGTTACAGGGTTCTTTTACGTGCATTTAAACAAAGAGATAAACCATACTCAGTAGGTTGGTCCCGAATAGTCAAGCAGGTTGCAAACACTGTTGACCAACAGGTATGTTTCTCCAGAGTTCACAATCAAACCCACTCTTTTTTTTTATAAGTTGAAACAAATATTTTCAATATAGTTGCAATAAATTCACAAATTAAATTTTACACTTTTTTGAAATATGCAGTTGGCGTGTGTGAATGAAGAAAGCTCCTGAAATGCACTACATCAGCTAGGGAGTTGCTTTCAATAAACATCTTGCCTGTGATAAAAAAGAAAAAAGAAAAAACGTACCTGTAATTTCAGGGGTCGAAGGTCACCATAGTCTCGCAGCTTCTTCTTGAGGCTTTCTTCACTCTGCCGTAACTCCTTCACAACTTCCTCTTTCTCCTACGGACAGACAGAAAAAGACAAATTATTAAGTGTTTGTCCTACTTCCTAAGTATCAACATCAGCTTTGTGAGTAAACTGTTGATGCATGGTACTATGTGGCCAACTCAACATAGCCTATGGTGGACACATTTCATATTAGTTAACTTTGTCATCAAGTTCAAATAGCACGTGATGAAGAAAAACCCATTTTTTACTGGCTGCAATTACTAGAGAATGGTGTTCAGGACTTTGCATATAAGATTCATACCAGCTGCTAGACAAATTGATGATTAATATTTTTAATACCTGAAGCTGTTTCTCCATGGTGTCGATACTCATCTTGAGTCTTCCCAAGTCTGTCTCCTCTTTCTCCTTGTCCGCTGTCTGCCAGTCCATCATCTGCTTCAGCCACATCGGAGTCGCTGGCTTGGCCAGGGAGGTCCCAGGCGTCCCTGGGGCTCGAGGGAGCCTCAGAGAGTGGTCCGGTCCCGCAAACACCGACGCCGCTGTGATGGCTTCCACCTCTTGCTCCGTGATGGAGGAGACCGTGTCCAGACCGCTGTCAAAGGAGGCTGGTCGGTTGGTGGAGTTTGCTCTTGGTGCGCCATCCCGATGGTCCCACTTCAGACCAGAGTTCTTATCGACGGTCACGTCTTGACGGCACGTTTCATGGTCAGTTAGAGTATCTGTGGATGATGAGGCATCGCTTTCTGGGTCAGCGCTCCCAGTGGCTTGCTGAGTTTGGTAGCCAATGTTAGGAGGACCATTCTGACTATCACTGTATAAAGCGGTCAACGAGCTTCTCCACTGATCTCGGTTACTTGGGGCTGTGGATGTATTTGGCTTGCCAGGGGGAGACGTTTTAGGCAGCGGAGGTGGGAGTTCCTGATTGTCAGTCTCACTACGACTCTCAAAAGAGGGGCTTCTGAAGCTACTAATGATACCTCCAGGCTGGTTTGGACTTTGCGAGCTTGAGTCTGGTTTCTTTGGAGGGGATGATGCAGGTAGAGGAGGCGGTGATGCAGGGAGGTCCTCCTTATCATCTGCTTTCTCTTCATCCTCGACTTCCAAGGAGTCGGTCCTGATCACCCGGCGTGGAGGAGAGTCTTCCGGCAGAGGAGGTGGGTCCCCGGACAGACTGTCGGAGCTCATGGAACCAGTGCGCTTGCGCAGGGTGGATTCTGGTAGAGCTGGTGGCAGCGTCTCCAACTCAACCGAGAGCTCCTTCCCACACTCAGAGGTAGGCACCGTTTCAACCTGCCTGCACTCTGAGGCGTCAATGGAATCCTCCTCCATTTCCTCTTCATTAGGGTACCAGATGGAGGCATTGTCCCAGTCCACGTCCGGCGGGATCTCCCAGGGCAAGTCCCACAGGGCAGCCACAAACTCGTCAACCATGCGTTTCTTGCTGGTGGGACTTGCAGCTTCCAGAGGTCTCAGCTTTCTCTCCTCACTCCCTCCCTGCTCCTTGAAGCACTCCTCTCCCGGCATGGATGGGTAGATCGGCTTCTTCTTGACCCTCTCCGGCTGTGGTTTGACCACCGGGAGCTTCTTGCTGAGACCCCGGAGCAGTCGAGCTCTCGGGGTCCGACACTTGCCGATGAAGAGCTTGTTGAACTCGACAAAGAAATTCTTCCCCTCCTTGAGGAGAACCGGATCAGTTGGACTGTGGCCGTGAGGCAGGGCCTCCAGGAACTCCTTGAGTGGCATCTCAAAGTCCTCTGTGAAGAATTAATCAAAAGATTCATAAGACAGAATTCTGCGCCGGGGTGATGTAAATCAAATTAGGTTTCACCCGAGTGATTTTTTCCAATTTTCACCTTGGAGGTAACACACCGAGTATACAGTGTTTATACGTTGGTGAAAGGCAAAACCTAACTTGATTTAATCAAAAGATGTTCCCAATAAACAACAAAACGTCAAGAGAAGTCCCAAACGAACTAAGTAAAACCATGATCCCAAATCAGTGCAATATCAGTGTAAAATCTACTAACCACCAAAATCAGCTAAGTGATGAACCAAAATACATGCATTGATTCAAAGCAACAAGATGAGTGTACTTGTTTCAGAAGCTGATTTCAAATTCTCAAAATTCTGTATAAACCGTACTAAACAAGCTCAAAAGCCAACTGGCTTATTCACGTCTTCTGTTGTACACGATTGAAAAAGTTGAAACCAAAGTGTGTGAAATACAAATCATTTCAGTGAAAGCATGGTCACTGGAAATTTAAATGAAGTATTTATTCAAATGCAATTGAACACAAGAGAGAAAAAAAAGCAATACAGTGGGCTATGTATCGAGGAATAAATGCAAAAAAAACTGAAGGAATTATTTATTACCTATTAGGATGGTTGCTAGGAGACACTCATTAGGGATATACGTCAGGGGACCAGTCTGGCAGCCTTTGTTAATATTTAATAATGGCTGGTAACCAACCTGAAAGAAAGAGGTACAATTAATAATTCATTGTGGTTGGGCACATTCTTGGAAACTGCTGTAGAGGTAGAGAAGAATGGGGAACAAAAGTGGACATTATAAAAGTATCCTTCATTTATGACTGCCAAAAGTTGTCAAAAGTAAAAAAACAAAAAAAAACTGTCATCAGACAAATGGTGAATACATTTGTCTCAGACAAGGTTTCCTGCACAATTTTCCAATGAAATTGCTCATATTTTACCGATTTTAGACTGGTACCCAACCTTATAGCATAACAAAATATCTGGGTCACTTCAGACCGATTTGGGTTTCAGACAGGTTAACTTTGTGAGTAATTATGAACAAATGCTAAAATTACTGATCTTTCGCTGTAGTCATTCTTAACTGTTTTAAAAAGTCAAAATTTTCATGTACTATAACTCAAATCTTCAGATAAATTTGGTTTTCCGCAACTCTGCAAAAAACAGTCTGAAGACAAGTTCATACTCAGCATGAATTTGAACGCGTTTGAATTTGTGTGAAGTCAGGGCAAGTTTTCATTTTGCAAATTTGCAAAAGTTGAACTCATTTCAACTCCGGCGAATTTCGCAGTAAATATTTCTTGACGTCAAATTCACTTCACTTTTGCATGAAGTACACGTACAAAACTGCCTTGAGTTGGGTTTAATAACCACCTGATATAAACAAGCAATGTGAATGAAATGAAAAAAAAATGAGAGAATAAAATAACCTTTATAACGCATTCTAGTTAAGCATTTCCAACTAACGTAAAACAACGGTAAGTAAGCTTTATATTACATGACTGTTAACCTACTGCATTTGGGTACAAGTACAAGCGGTTACAATGTATATAGAAATGGACAATAAATAAAAAAAGGCTGATCCGACTACATACCTTTCACAAATTGTAATAGCGCATTTCCAAAGCTTAATGGCATTTAACCAGCAGTTACATAAATGCATAGCAGCTTCTTCAGTAAAATATCACTGACAATAGCCAATGGACAGGTGTTAAATATGCAGTATGGCCAGACAGTTAAAAAGACTTGTTCCCAATATATACATCCTTGACGCATCAAGGCAAGAGAAGGCAATTGGTTGGTACAGAAGAAATTATTTTTTTGTTAATTGGAAAACAATTGTCTTTTATTTTTTTCCCCAATTTAAAAAAAATAAAAGACACTGCTAAGATTATTTTGTCTATAACAAAGTTATTTCAATCTTTACAAGTCTTTTATTAAAGGGAATATACATCATTTGCTTTTGCTGTAATTTTCAGAAATGGATGGAATTGGGGGGTTCGTAATATATAGCAAATATTGTTACAGTGACTTTTTTGAAGTTTTGGGTTCGAATATGCTATAAAAACCAAGAAAAACAATCATTTTCCTGTAGTCTGGTTCCCTGACTCCATTTAAGAAGAAACAGAGCAGTTTATGTACATTGGGGAATTGTAAGGTCAGGGAACCAGTCTAGCTGGTTTGTACCCGTTCTTAGGTGTGTAATCGATTACAAACAAATGTGATGGTCAATTGGGGCCAGTATTTGACAAAAAGCCAGGGTTTTTTTCAACGCTGGTCGGCTGACCAGCGCTGGAAATTGATACAAAAATACAACTTTTCTTGAAAATGACAGTACACCAGATGCCATGATTTTAATACACCGTCATTCACTAACAGTCAAACAAGGTATTTCAAAATAATTTGGTAGTTTTATTTTTGGATGTTTGCAAATGTTGTATTTTCCCTTTAAGACAACGGGACTGAAATTAAGACGAAAAGAAATATTGGTACATGAAGTAAAAAAAACCTTGATACTTTAAAATCTTTAGCTGCATTATAAATTTAAAAAAAAATTACTTCATACAACAAACAATTTAAGTCAAATTCTAAAAAAAAAAAAAAAAAGATTAAATCACTCAGGGTCATCTGTGTAGAAACAAAATTTTGTGTCTGATTGGAAACCATCTGCTACACATCCTGAAAAAATGCCAATTAAATTGTTGCTCATTATGAATAGGGATGCAGTCAGGCAACAGACAAGCATACAGGTGGGTCATCGCCTATTGTCATGGTTATTGTCATGGTAATTGCATCGGTGGGCTCTTCCACTCTGAGGGAGGGGTGTTCCAATGCCAAAAATATGGGGAAAAAGGGGAACGCACTAACTTGGCAATGAATTAAGTGCAGGAGTTACAATTGTTCAGGCTTATGAAATAGCCTTTTCTTTAAAAACGCCCCTCGTATATTTTTTCACCGATATATATTTGCACATCTGCAAATGTAAACAATCTCTATCAAAGTAAATATTTCCTTCACGACCGACATTTACATTGAATCTGACAAATATTAAAACAAAAATTTGTTTGGTTTTCTTTTTAGAGTTGGATAATTAATAAAACCTCTCAAATTCACAATACATGTATATACGACATTTTAATTATGTTCAACATTTCTCAAAAATGTCCCAAAGGTTCAATAACTTTACCAAAGATGTTTTTAGCACCAAACCTTGTCAGTTTAAATAGAATTTTTTTTTTCAATTTTGCAGAGCTCCATCTAAAATATGTTCTGGATACTCTTAAATTTCTTCACTTTTGCCAGGTAACATTATCATCACATTGATTCTCCAGTATGTCATATGTTTATGGGGTAAGATTTTGTGTATTACATTTCTTATGTCTTGTGGTATGGACGCACAGATTTATAACAAAAAGAAAGGGGCTTGACTGATCCAATTTCAAAATGAAATTTAAAGCAAAATCATACCTTTCTTTTTGTCATCCCGCCTTGCTTGTCTGCAACTTCTTCACTTCCCTGAGCTGTAATCAGTTCTTTCAGCAGGTCTTCCCCACAGATGCCAAAGGTGGACAACTTCTCGTTCAGAAGATCCTTCTCCTGCTTCAGTCGGCTGTTGTCCGTCCTCAGAATCTTCTCCGATTCCTCCAGCTCCCTTAGATCCTTCTTGATCTCTCGGTTGAACTGGACAATCTCGGTCAGGCGATTAGTAGTCTTGACCCTCTCCGAGTTTGCACTGGCCATCTCCTTTTTGAACCATTCAACAGACTTTTCAAGTTCCTGCGTTCTCAGCTGCTCGGTTTTATTCAGTTCTTTCCCCTCCTCCCCTTTGTTTTCTGCTGTACTCTCAACATCTTTTTGTAGCTCTGGTTTTACCTTCACAGTGGTTTCAAGCTTATTCTGCAAGTCTTGGATTGTATCTTGGAGCTCCTTGACAATTTGTTCAGACTGGCTCTGTGATCCTTGAGAACTGGTAACGTTGTTGTTTTCTTGAGAAATCTGACTCAGTTGTTGCTCAAGCTCCTCAATCCGTGTCGTAGTGATGTCAATGTCGTCCTGTAGAGCTGCGTTAGCGTTCTCAAGTCTTTCCACAGTTGCATCTTTCTCAGCTAATTTGGCCTTTAATGAATCTCTAGCAGCTTCAGCATCTTTCAGCTGGTTCTTGGCCTCATTCACTTCCTGTTCAAGCCTTCTGATTGTCTGCTTGAGATCCAGCTCAAATGGCACTTCTGCTTCCTCCGAGACAACAATCTGAGGCTTGATGCGCTCATCCTCATCTGTTAAAGTTCCAGGTTTGATGAAGCCGTCTTCGGATATCTGCTGATTGGGTGACTGGAGCAACTGATCCTGCAAATTGGCAATGGTTTCCTTCAAGTTCTCAATTTCTTCCTTGAGACTCAGGTTGGTTTCCTCATGCAGCTGCACTCCTGTTTTCAATTCTTCCAGCTGAGCTTGCAGGTCATTGTCCGGACCTCTTTCTTCAAGAGCATTTTCTAGCTGCTTGATTTGGTCTCTAGCAACATCCAGCTGCTCTTGTAAATCATCATTTGTTGATCTGAGAGTCTTCTCCAAGGTTTTGTAATTCTCAACAACCTTAAGAAGCTCTTGTTCGGAGCCTTTCAGCTTTGCAATCTCCTCTTTCAACGTAGAATTATTTCTTTCGACCTCCAGGGCATCTGCTGTGGCATCTGGGGAAAATACTGAAAACTCCTCTGTGCCCTTGTCGTCATCCTCATCCGAGCTTTGACTTCCTATACCTTGCTTCTTAGATTCACTCACTCGCCGGAGCTTCTCCTGCAAGTCTGAGTGAGAGGTCTGAAGCTCGCTGATCTGTTCAACGAATCCCGACTCTCTCTCTGTCATTATGACATCAGCTTGGGCCAGAGTCTCCTCAAAGGCAGCCTGCCTTTCTTCAAGCTCACTGATTCTCTGCTGCAATGTTTCCTCATGGTTTGTCATGTCAGCAATCTTATTTCTCAAAGATGCCACAGACTCCTCTTCCAAAGTCACATATTCATTTTCAATTTCAGACTGCTCCAGTCCCTGGAGTCTTTCTTCCAGATCTTTGCATTTCCTGTTAGCGGATTCTAGGTTTTGGGTGAGCATTTCTAGTTCATCTCTCAGTTTACCTAGCTCCTCACTTTTCATTTTCAGCTCCTGAGATGTTTCTTCCAGCAGCCTGGACTTCTCTTCAAGGTTTTCAGCACATGCAACATCAAAGGTTGATTTCTCTGCCTTTAGATGAGCTATATTCTCTTTAAGTTCTAAAAGTTCATTCTCTTGGATCTCAGAGAGTTTGGTTTTGTCATCCAGCTTCTGCTTTGACTCTGTTAGCATGACGTCTGCCTGGGCCAGGGTTTCCTCAAATGCAGCCTGTCTCTCCTGGAAGTGCTCAATTTTCTGCTGGAGGGCTTCTTCATTTTGTTTCATATTTTGGATCTTTTCAGCCAGCACTGCAGCCTCGGAAGAACTCTCCGGCACACTTGCCGAGTCCTGAGTTGCTGCAGTGTGCGCCTCAATAACTGGTTCCACTATGTCTTGGCTTTCTGGCGAGCTTGGTTCTTGCAAAGATTCCATTTTGGAAACCAACCCGATTTCTTCTTGAATCAACTCCTGCAGCTTTTCCTCCTTCAGCTGACATTTCTCCTCGTACACCTTCACGGAATTCATGAGCTCTTTCAATTTTTCCTCCCCAACTTCCAGCTGTTTGTTCTTCCTTTCCAACTCGTGAGTTGTGTCATCCAGCAACTGTAACTTGTGTGAGACTTCCTCTTCTCTGCCGGACTCTAGTTGATCTCTCAGGTTCTGCAGCTCTCGTTCTTTTGCTTCCAGTAACTCATTCTGGTCACTCAGTTTCTGGTGGGTTTCAGACACGATGAGGTCAGCCTGAGCTATTGTCTCCTCATAAGCAAGCTCTCTTTCCTCCAGCTCACTGATTTGCAGTTGGAGTTCCTCCTCCCGCTCAGTCAACTCTGTGACTCTCTGCTTCAAAGATTCCTTGCTTTCCAGCTCTCCGTCTTCACCACTCACTGCTGAAGCATTAACAATGGATTGAAGCTTCTGGTTTTCATTTTCAAGCTCTTCCAACTTGCTCAACTGACCTTCCAAGTCATGGACTCTTTCTTCAGCTTGTTCTAGTTTTTCCCTCTGCAAATTAAGCCCTTCTTTGGCAGTGTCACACTCACTTTGAGTCACTTCCAGTTTTTCAGAGGTTTCTTCAAGAAGTTCTGCCTCAACATCCAATTTGTCTTGAAGGTTCTCCTTAGCCTCCTCTAAATCTGTAATGGTCTTTCTGAGTTCAAGGAGCTCCTGGTTTTGTGCATCTAGTTGGTCGTTCAGTGAAGTGATTTTCCCTCTGTTTTCTTCGGCATCTTCTATTTGCCTTTTCAGATCCTTTGTTTCTTTTTCCATCTTAGACAACACCTCTGTCTGGTCAAAAAACTGTGACTCCACATCCTCCAATTCCTTGAGTCGTTTCTTAACATCAGTAAGCTCCCTAGTTGAATCACCGCACTCAAGGGACCTTCTCATTGAATCCTTCCTGGCCACTTTCAATTCAGATTTCTGCTCTTGCAGCTCTTGCTCCATTAACCCAATGCGTTCTTGTAGTTTACTACATTCCTCTTCTGCAGATGCAAGCTTCTGGAGGAGATCCTGATTTTCATTCTCCAACTGTATCTGCTCCTGCAGAAATTTCTCAGACTCTGGGGAATCTGAAAAGGAGTTGGGTTTCTGCTCCAGAGCTTCTTCAAGATGCTTCTCAAGCTCTTCTTTCTCTCTTTCCAGGTCCTCAATTCTGTGTTCAAGCTCTAAATGCAACTCAGACGATATCTCCTCCAAACGACTGAGTTCATACTGTGAGGATTCCAGCTGCTGCTCCAGTGTTTCTTTACTTTCCTGCAAAGCATCGATCACACTCTTCAACTCCTTGCATTCTGTCTGCAACTGCTCTTCTAACTGAGCTTTCTCAGACTTGCTCAGTAAAAGTTCTTGCCTAAGTTCTTCGACGATTTCATGTCTTTCGGTGGTTTCACTAAGGTTTTGATCATCAAGGGTTTGGAATTGGAGTTGTTCTTTTAATTGTTCGTTTGCTCTTCTAAGTTCCTGCAATTTCCTGTGCTCATCAGTAAGCTTGTCCGATAGATCTAGGTTTTCCTCCTTCACAGCTTCAAGCTCTTTCTCTAATTCTCTCTCATCCTCCTTGCTCCCCAAATCATTTTGATCCACGTCTTTATCACTACCTCCCCGCTTCAAATGTTCTACTTCTGACTCCAGCTCTTTCACCATTTCTTTTAACGCCGTCTTCTCCTCTTCTGCTTCTTCAAGAACCCCGACCATTTCAGGAATCTGCGCTTGTAACTCCTCCAGTTCCTGAAGCTTCTGTTTAAGAGTCTCATTTTCTTCGGCACATTCAAGTGCTTGGCTCTTGAGTTCTTGGCACAGGTCATCTAGCTCCACATTAGACTGCTCTAACACTTGTACTTTCTCCATGAGTTCAGTCTCAGATTTTTCCAGTTGTGCAATGCGATATTCTTTCTCTGGTTCTCCCTCGTCTTTTTCTTCTGGCAATTCTTGAACCTTGGGTTCTTGTGATTCAGGGAGTAATTCAAGCACATCCTCTTCTTCAACCTCAACATATTCTTCCTCAGCTAGTGAAGCCAGCTCTCCCATCAGTCCAAGACTTTCTCCAAGGAATGAAGAAGCTCCGTGGGAGGCACTCAGCTCGTCTCTGGCAAATTTCTCTGCCACCTGTAGCTCCTCGATGCGTTCCTCTGCCTCATCGAGCTTTCCCTTCAACTGCTGCCGCAGCTCCTCAAAATCTTGGACCCTGTCTTGCAGAGAATCTACTTGTGACCTCCATGCGCTGTCCTGGACCTCAAGCTGAGCTACTCTGTCCAGCAGACTCTGCTCCGATTGTTGCAGCTCCTGGATCCTGCCTTGAAGTGCCTTCTCCGTGTCTCTGGCATCAGCTACTGCTTTTTCAACGACCTCTTTGCTGTCGACATCCGAAGCCTGACTCTGCTTCAGTTGTCTTGTCAGCGACTTGTTCGCCTGTTCCAACTCTGCAATCTTCTCTCTAAGAGATTCCTCACTCGAGAAGTCACTGTTCAGTACCAGCTCCTCTACGTCTCTCAGCTTGGCCTCGAGAGACTCCTTCACGAGTTCCAGTTGCTGCACCTTCTGTTGAAGTGCGTTCACATCCTGGGAGCTCTCCATTGTGGCCTTGTTATTGCTTTCGTTGGTATTGTTGCATTCGGATGGTGATGTGATTTCATGTAATGCTGACAGCTCAGCAGTCAGTTTTTCAATCTGTCTTTTGAGGTTCGTCTCAGCTTGCTCTTTCTTTTTCAGCTTTTTCTGAAGTTTCTCTCCTTCCTCGCTAGAAAAAGAGAAAACACAAAAAATGATTGTAAGAGGGTTTTTAAAAAACTTTATCATGTTACAACAATGTACCTCAAGATTAGGAATGGGTTTGTGATGGATTACAATTGCTTTGATGTGTAAAATTTCTTTTAATCCAAACCGCCAAGCTTGTCATGTCATTGGTAAAGGGCACAACCAAATATTAAAGATGAACTCTCCATGCTCTTCAACAAATTAAATTTTTCTCTTCTTACAAATTTTTACTTTCGAATGGTTCATTTCACTGATAAAAAAAGACATTGTTTTTGTATTTTTGGCATCCACAACACTCTGAAAATGGCTTTAAAGTTTGGTTATTTTGCACAAAAACAGATCTGACTTGCAGGTAGACTGGTTCCTGGTCCCCAAATTTGAGTATTCTGATAGGGGCAGGAACTAGACAAACCCGCAAGAACTGAATTATTTTTGGGTTGCAAATATTTTAAAATGTGAAGAGTAATCATCACATAACTAAATGTGGGCCTTTTTTTTCAGCTTGACGTTTCTTTCATAACTAGATTGCTAGAAATATAGCAATTTAAAAAAATCAAATCATACTCGGACAGTAGGGTACATATTTAAGAGTTTACACCCCCAAATGCGAAAAACTGTCTAAAAGTGAAGTATCTCTTTTTAAAGATGTAACTCACAGCAAGGTTTCTTGTTCTACTTCCAGATCCCTCAGTCTCTCAAGAACCTCATCTCTCTCCCCCGTCAGCTCCTTGGAGTTCGCTCTCCAAGACGTGATCTCTGCCTCCAGGTCCGTCCGCTCCCTGTTCCTCTCGGCCAGTCCCAGGTGGATGTCCTCTTGTAGCTGGGCCAGCTGGTTCTCCAGCTCCTGGATGTGGGAGTGAAGGTGAGCCTCGGTCCGCTCCAAGTCCGAGACTCTCTGGTTTGGGGACAGAAATGGGATAGAGCAATTGAACCAACTGAAATCATTCATCAGGGGGCCTTGAATTTATTACACCTCATTCGAATTTTTGAGCAAATGTGCTCTTTAATTGGTTGGTGTTCCAACAGGACATGGAAGTAAATATAGTTGTGCTGCATCTGCATTGTGTAATTATCGCCCAACCGCTCGTTAGTACTTTGCAACTGTAGTGATCAAGAGTGAGTTTGCTGGTGGTACTTTACCGGTACTTAAAAACTTAACAATAGACGAATCATTATCTGCATTCCGTGGGAGGGGTTTCGCATGGAATTTTGTTAACTATTGATAGTGAAGCTAGAAATGTATGAGGTGTACTATTTCTGGTCCATCTGCTTTACATTGGGAGGTAGTCAAATCAGCAAACGTCCCTGGACCTTTCAGACTACACATATTTCCCCTACAACTTTTTTCGTATCCGTATATTCAGACTGCAAGTTTCAGTTCTCCAAATGCAGAACATATGAGATGGAATAATTTCAATTATGGATGGCATCGTCCTGACTTTTTTTAAAATGGAAATGCCATTTACAAGTCTAGAAGCTTTTGATGAAACAGGAAAACAGGGAAAAAAACAGCCAAAACTGACAGCATGTTAGCATGTCATACCAAGGTGATTGAGTGAAACCGCCCCACCCCAAAAAAACCCCAAATTATTAAACTTTATTTGAGTAAAAAAAGTGTGATTTTCCTTTCCTGCAATCACTAGGATAATATGACATGCTGCAACATACATGTCTAATGAGGTTATGTGCACATATCAATGCAGGATAGTTGCCTCCCCCCCCCCCAAAAAAAGAGTAACTTTTCATTAAATTTCTGGAAAGATTGAAGACATACGAGTTAAATTCTACTAGTAAAACATGTACAGCAAATAAAGACAAAAACATATGAACATGTATTTTACACAAACATTGGTAAATATGTGTGTGTGTGAATACACGATATAAATGATCAGGGAGAAAAACTAATCTAAGAGATTCATGTACATGAATGAATGATTCTGTTTATTTTTTCAAAGTAGTTTGCGATAAAAAAGAGAAACACACACTGGGACATGTACATAGGGTAGTGTGAAAACTCATTCCGAACACTTGAATATGACAGCAAACTGTAACACATTTCAAATGCAGCATGAAGAGCATTATATTAGTAGGCCCTACAGACTAATCCAGCTGCAAACCATTTTCTGCGGTGGCGCAAAGCTCGCACAAGTTGCGCACAGGTAGGGCGCATGAGCTTCGGGCTTCTTCGCCCAATAGGAATACCAAAATGCGGGCGTTTTAAGAATGTGTGTAGCATGCGTGTGAGCATGACACCACCGCTGTAAAAGCTTCTAACGCTTGTCGCCGGATTCTGGTGCCAAAACCATATTTTGCATAAGACTAATGAAAAAGTCAACTAATGGGAATCAGGTGATATGCCCATAGAACTACAAGTGCATATAACCAAAAATTCAATTGGATCATGGTCAACAAATGATGTATTGTACACCAAAGTAAAACAAAGTTCTTAATTATCAATAGCTACGATAATGATCCTTACACTTACCAACTATAAAGCCAGCACTTATGTCCCAGAACTTCACAAAGCTGTTAATCTACAGTAATGTCGGACGCCTAAATACAACTGTGCCAAGGGACTACAGTACCAAACCTCTCATAAAACACTATGATCCTGCACTCCCAAAGTTCAAACATACCTCCCCTCAACACTCACAAAAAAATGTAAACACGGTCAAAGGGTCGGAATTCCACAACTGACATAGAATCCACAGAACCTGTCGCCCACCAAACACAAAGTTGGCAGTTACCTTGTAAGCACTTCACTATATGGCCTAGCTACTACTGGCCACCGTTTACTATTTGCTTATGAAGGCTATTTGTACTTCGGATCAATACTGCTCTGAAGAGTACATAATCCTAATCAATGCCCACCAAGTGCTGATGAATGGGGTAGGGGGTAGATGGTGGGTGCCCATTGTGTGAACCAGGGGTCTGTTATGCCCCTGAAATTCCACATTTGAATAACAACGTTGTGACCTCATCAGAGCACTGGTGATTTTCATCAACATCTTTGGTATTGTAAGATGACTTTTGACAACGGTCAAATGATAAAGACTTTTGATTAAAATTAAACTTGAAACTAATTGTTTGGGACTAAACAAACAATGTTTTTCCTTTCAAACATCAGGCGGCCACAACCAATTCTGGGATGCACTTGTGTAAATGCACTCTATTCCTGGGTCAAATCTTGATACTAGTTTGCCAAAATGGGTTAATTATCTTTCAAAGTAAATGTTTAATCAGATCAGAAATGTGTAACTCACAACTAGTGATACTCTGATAGCCTTTACAGATTCACCAAAAGATAGAACTTTTCTGTCAAAATTTAACTCAAAATTTGAGCTTTCGGGCTTGCTTTTTTTTGCAGTTTATTTCAGGTACAATTCTATTTGTTTACAAGTTGGCCATTTTGCCTCTGAAGCAGATCTTGTTAAGATTGAAAATGCAGGCTGCTTTAATTTTTTAGATTTGTATGTTTCAGGTCAATCAAGTCAGAAAGAAATTGCACTGAGCAGTTTAATTAATTTTTTCTGTCGACACGTTTAACACTGAATGAAAACGTGACAGCCATAAAAAGTAATTGATTACACAGTGGGGGGTCTGTTACCATAGTAACTCAAGCTGAACTCTCCATTGATTTGAACGGATCAATGATCATGCTATTTTAGTGAGTGGGGAAATGCCACTTTGTCATTTTCGTTCGAACCAGTTTTCTAATTCAAGATATTCATTTTCTGTTTATAAATTACAATTACCTGGACCATTTAAATGAAATTTTAAATATCTTGGCTTACGACTGTCTGAATGGCATCAAAACAATAACATTAACACATTATTTATTTTCATATTATTTACTCAGTTGTAAAATTAAAAAAAAAATAGCAAGGCCTATTTCTAGTATGGATGTCAATATTTGAACTTTTGGGAAAATATTCTGAAAATCTTAAACGTTTTAAACTCAAAATCATGAAATACAGTAAAAAAACAAAAACTGCAACAACAACAAAACGATTAAAGCATAAGGGCCTATCCAAAAGAAAAACAAACAATGATATAAGAAAATCCTAGATAGAAATTTAAATGAAAGATCAAACATGCTTACAAAGAAGATTTCTAAGGTCAGAAGTAACAAAAAATGATCTCATTAGCTACACAGACACGACAGAAGAAAGCAGCATATAAATGTTGTCTTTGATGAAGTGGATTCATTTTGTTGTGTACCTCTGTGTGGCAAATTAGAACTCCAGGCAAAGATGAGGTGCCATTTGCTGGGGAAATTTTGCCCACATCTTTGCTCAGGTTAAATGGGGTTGTACAATGTGGATGATCATTTTATAGGTAAAGACACCACTGTACTTCAATACAGGGTGAGTAAAAAAAAAACGAAACCCAAATGTTGGGACCATTGTTTTAGTGAAGTTCCGCATGTAGCACTTTCAAAATCTAGGATATGATAGCCCAATTCATAAGCTTTCTTTTAGTACAAGAATAATTCAAATCACTCATGTACCTTTCAAGTTACATAATTTTAAACACAACGACCATTTTAAGGTTCTGTCCACAGATCACCAAAAAAGTTCAGTGTTCTTTCAGCAAATCAAGAACAAATCACATAAGGATGTGTGTGAATTGTTTTCGTTTTGCTGAAAGAACGCACACCTTTTTTGTGATCCGTGGACAGAACTTTAAAACGGCGGTTGTGTTTAAAATTCCATAACTTCAAAAACACAAAAGTGATTTGAATGATTCTTGTACTAAAAGAAAGCTTATGAACTGGGCTTTTATGACCTAGATTTTGAAAGTGCTCCATGCAGAACTTCACTAAAACAATAGTCCCGACATTTGGGTTTCATTTTCTTTTACTCACCCTGTATGTTGCTTAATTTTTTTTTCATTCCAAGACCCCAAGTACAAAATACATCAGCATCTCATTCTGCACAAAAAATATTACAGATGCAAAATCATTTTTAGTGTTTTGTGACTTTTTAGCAGGATGGGGTACAGAGGTCATGGATTTTATGCAGCAAAGAATCATTATAGAACTTAGAAAGAAGTTGAAGAATACTGATGCAAGAAGAGTGGAATGGAGTGTGGAGAAGTTGAGGGTGCACACGAATCGTGTTTAGTTTACCATTTTAGCCAATTGCAGCTGATGTTGTAAGGCAGGATCACCCTCATTGGCCAGCGTTTGTGACCTGCGCATATTAATAAGCTCCTGGGAACCAATCAGCAGGCGTTATTGGTTAGCAAATTCCATCAAATTCCAACAAAATACACAAAAAAATTATAAAAGCCATCTAACAACACACTGCAAATTATTTCAAAGGGAATACACCAACTTTAATAATTAATGTTAATTCTAATAACAGAAGCAATTAAATTTCAAGAAAAAAATCTGGATGTTTCAAGTCATACGCTGAATCTGGTTTTGGGATCAGTTTTTTTTATGAGACTCTTAATGTGAAGTAGATTTACTGAGGTATCAATCCTATTGTTTTATAGCAGAAACTGGTAATATTAAGGGAATAACAGTGTGAGGAGCCGGTCTTCACTGCGTGATAATGACCGGGCGTGGGGGTGACCGCTGTTAGTGGACCGAGACGAAGTCGAGGTCCATTAACAGCGGTCAACCCCACACCCGGTCATTATCACACAGTGAAGACCGGATCCTCACACTGTTATTCCCATTAATAAATACCTTTATGACGAAATAAACAGTTAAAATGCTCCAATTTTGTGACTTTTTTCCGGCGATATTTCCAGACTTTTTTGTGTTCATGTTCATGGGCCATATTTAGCTTAACAGCTATAACGACGTAAACTCAACAGAAACTACTGCCGTAGCGAAACAAATTACAACAATGTTTTCATATCATTACCTGACGGAGGAAGCTGAAATCTCGTTTACACATTCCTTGTGTCCGGAATTACAAAGATGCTCGGTTTAGGAAAGGTAAATATGTCGGTGGGTGAAGTGTTTCAAAGAAAATAAATCGGATCTACGCTTTCGTCGTAAACATCCTCAGTATAGACTGCACTGCTGTACGATGTCGTTTCAAAACTTCCTTACGCGCGCGCACGCACGCATCCTTAGCAACTGTTGGGCGTACGCGCGCGTCAGTCTCACGCGATGGGGGTTGAGCGCATGTGCAGTGCTCAATTGTTAAAAGCTACCGTAGGACTGTTACTATATTTTGACCAATCATTGGCTTGCATGGGGCTGAACGGGGCTTGATCAATGCTGGTTCAGGGGCCATGTATTCGCTTGATCTTTGAAGCCGGTCCATTATCACCGTTAATGACCGGCCACGTGATCGAGTCTCGACCAATCAGAAACCATCAACTCTCCAAGGTATTTATTAAATCCAATTAAAAAGCAAAGTCAACAAAAACATTTACCCAAGACAATAGTTGTAAACAAAATTTAAGGGTTATAATTTTGGGAGTTGAAGTAAAAAAAACAAATTCGAAATAAAAACTCAACAAATTACCAAAACAAAGGAAAAACTAAATTAGTATTTTCATGATTTTGTAAGAAATAAAACAATCACACATCTACATCAGGGAAAACAGGCAGACCAATATTAATGTGCAGCAAATCAAACCAGCCATGCAGTGCAGTGGTGAGTACCTCATGTTCAAGCTACTAAGAAACTATCCTCAAATAGGTCTGAGACATAATGATGCCACACTTTGTTTAGTGTGTGCACTCTCCTACTGTCTCAGTTCTATTACCATAGGGCACCGGAAAAGTTAGAAAATACTGGTAGTCTGTATGATGTACAAACTCCATCTGACAGTAAGTTATACTGTACATGTAATGCTGTTTAAACTTTCCAATTGTACATTCATCTTTAGGACGATGTCAGATACTATTAAATTGAAAAGACAGGGTTCGGGTGCTTTCCTTTTTATCTCTCTTTCCTTGGAAGTCGGGAGGAGGAGGGGGGGGGGGGGAATTTACCGCTTTCAGAAAGTGGAGGGGAATTGTTCCCATTGGAAGAAAGTTTTACTTTTTCCTTTGAGGTGAGGGAGCATGAAAATAGCGTACGTACATGTAGGCCCTCTTTATAAAACCATGCCTTTTTCTCTCCTCCCACCACCAACACAAATACTTAAACAGCCAAATACTGTTGAAAACCACACCCAGGTTGATAATTTTCTGAGGGGGAAATCCACAGGGTTGGAATAACTGGATATCATTACGAAGCAGAGTTTCAGTCCATAAGACACTGTGCCAGGCTTGGGGAGAGGGGGGAGAAGTTGGTCCCACTACCAATGTACAGTGAAACGCCGCTATAACGAACATCGTTGGATCCACAGAAAGTGTTTGTAATAACGATCATTCGGTATAGCGATTTTTAACCGCCGGTACCCTCTTTTGACCAATAGTGAACTGGCATTTCTCACGAGTGGTTTTCTCTTCTATTCCTTGGGGAAATAATAGCCATCTATCGCTCTTCAACAATCAAATACGATGTAACTATGGGTCATTTGATGTTCGGGAATTAAAAAATGGCCCAAATAGTGTTTAATACATGTACAACCGGTGGATTTGTTTGTTAATCTGTTGACTTTTTTCAACAACAATGTTCGGAACGTTTTGTTCATTAAAACCGGGAGCCAAGGATGATGTTTTGTATAGCCGAATGTTTGGTACAGCAGTGTTCGGTATAGCAACGTTCCACTGTATTTCCATGACAGTACAACTCTAACTCTGATCCAGAATAAAAAGGAAACATGAGGGACGGTCACATGACCAAAGTGGGAGGTCAAATGATCAAAGTGGGAGTTCAAATGAGCCCAAAATGGAGGACAAGGGGGTTCAAGCAAATATCAGATAAATTGACATCCCTTAAAATTGAACTTCATAAAGAAACTCCACCCCAAATAACCAAAGTGCAATCAATTCACAAACACTGGAATAAACTGAAAAACAGAAAATTACCTGTCATTTCTATAGCAGCGGCAAGAATATAATAAGCAAAAATTGATGATTGTGAATGCTTGCTTCAAGTTTTCAAATACATTTTGGGTAGGTGCATAAAAATGTAACAACAGAACATGGCCTCCATCAACTTGTTCATACCGAATTACCAAATTCAAGCGGGGAAAAATGACAACTCCTGCGATTCAAATGATAAAAAATATATTACCTGTTCCTTGGCCTCTTCCATCTGCCGTACATGCTCCCTCTGGGATTCAACCTCCTGTTGTAAGGACTGTAGTAGGGACTCCTTTTCCAGGAGGTGGCCTTCCAGTGACTTGACTCTCTGCAATAGAAAATTTATTTGAAAGTAACACGAGCAAGATTTTGGCAGAGAATAATGAAATGGCGCATGTTGCATTTGGGGCTAGTAACACACTTTGCTGAACAAGCTTTGACACTGGGAATACGAACTAAAAAAAATTAGTAAAAGTTTCAGACAGGTGTTTTTTGTTGTTGAGAAAACAGTGAAAAACCATGCACAATCTTTCAATCATGAAACACGATTTCCTTAATAGCATTCTTTATTTCCAAAAATCAGTCAATTGACTGATCGTTGGAAATCACCACTGAACATTTCTTGATTTTGTTTCTAAATGACAGCAAGCCAAACAGAATAATTTCACTTGGTGTTTAGTACCAGTACGATCTGCAATCCAAATAAGTTTTTTTAATAATAATTCGGGAGGTTGCTTTTGGAATACATCTAAATACAAATGATTCTATATGTCTTTAATCAAAATACAAGATGTCTCATATTTGTGTGTGAGAAACATTCAACTTGAACACAAGGCAATTTAGGGTACGATTTATAAAATTACATAAATCTCTAAAGACTTTTAACCCTAACTCCCTAGACCTTTTGCTAGTATGAAGCCTCAATCCTGCAAAATCCTCCAATTGGCCTCATGGAAAAATAGCATATAGCCTCAATCCTGCAAATTCCTCCATTATTTCTTGAATGTGGTCCGTTAAGAGGTGACCACTGCCTGAATCCTGCAAAATCCTCCGGCTACGACTGTCCATAGGCTGAGGCAGAGGCAGTGACATCCTGGAGCAGTGCGGATGATTTCAAGTATAATCAAGGACTAAATTTATGCTAGGCTGAGCATAAACAACACAAGGTCCGGCCCAAGACCTTGACATAGTGTGTCCTCCTAAATCAGCAATGCACTTTGGCCATGTACATGTAACCTCAATCCTGCAAATTCCTCCAATTTGCAACAAGGATTTTGGAGGATTTGGGATGGTTAGGGTTAAAGGCAACATGTTGTGTAAACCTTCCTTGCCTATGTACAACTTCAATTTTCCTAACAACTCGGCCAAGGTTATAAAGTAATTTCCAGCTAAACATGGTCGGTTAGCTACGCACCAACAGTGCACAGTCAGGCCGGAAATCCCTGCTACATTTATGAGCACACCCTTATATTTAAAATGGCACCGTGGGCCTTAGTACCCACTACGATAAGAAAATGAACTTCGACGGCGAAATACCAAACAGTCAAACGCAATTACGTCAAGATAACTTCGTTACTTGACTCACGTTCACATGGGACACTGAAAAAGTGTCGGGTTCTGACGACTCATTCTACTTCGGGGTGTTTTCTAGAAAGAGTCCAGGGGATGGGTGTGAATTTGGTGGTGGATACTGGGGGGTTGGGAGAAAGGACTCCCCCCCCCCCCACACCTTAACCCTAACCCCCTAGGCCCTCTGGCTAGGATGCAACCTCAATCCTGCAAAATGCCACCAAGAAAAAACTAGATTCAGCCTCAATCCTCCAAAATCATCCGTTATTTCTTGAATTTAGTCTGTGGAGGGTTAGCAAAATGTCCCGCCCAAGTGACGTTGTTGCTAGGTAAATGGGCCCCCTCTTTGGTAGGCGCACGGAGCCCATATGGAATCAGAATCGATTTCCAAAATGTTTGGAATTGCCCAAACCTTATCTATCACATCATCCACCCCCCCCCCAAAGTGGCATCTACACAAACTAATATCTTGAAACTTATCAGAAAATGTTATTTTACAAGAAAATCATAAGCACCTGTTTGTTTTCCTCCTCTGACGCTGCGGAGGTGCTTGGGACTGGGGTTACCGCATCTTGCTCTTCCAGTTCCAGAATTCTAAACTCCAGGAGTTCGTTCTGGTCTTTGCTGTCCTGCAAGCTCCACTCCAACTTGCTGCATTTCTCCTCTAGCTCTTTGTTCTGCATTTAAATGAAAAAGTGCCCAAAAAGTAAATTCATAAACAAAGGATCAGAGATTCTGGGAGAAATACCTAGCACTCTAAAGGATTTGGTTGGGCACATGGCTAACTCATTGTTCTTGAAGGAATTTTACAATAATAGCAAAAGTAATAATAATAATAATAATGACGACTAAGGCAAAAAAAAGGTCTCCCGTTTCTGGTATGGAGCTTGCCCCAAAAGTGGTGTGGTGACATGGCTTGGCGACATGGTTTCTTTTTTTTTTTTTTTTTTTCAAATGTCGGCTGATGACTGCAAATGGTGCCAGAATAAATTTAGTGCAAAATATATTGGAGTCCAGAGAGGCCACATAAAGCTTATACTCCATCGTAACCCCATCTAAAAACACGTTAAAATTGTGCAGCAGCAGGATTCCAGTCAAACCAGTGAGTTTGGCAGTTTTGAGACATCATCTTACATTGAAAATTAAACTTTTTTTATTTTTGCTGACGCGCATGGCTACGGCGATACGCGCGCATACCAGAAACCGGAGACTTTTTTTTTTGGCCTAATGTGCTTTTTAACAAAGTACCAAGGTACTTCACATTATTATACCCCCCCCCCACCAGTTCCCAGCTACCTTGTCAGTTACCCTCCATTTCCATTGGTCTGGTAACCCCCCCCCCCCCCATGCTGGAAAGACAAGTTAGGGGACATAGTCTCTGTGCTTCTCACCTGCTTGAGTAGCTTCTTGATGCGCTGTCCCGGTGTGGGTTGCTTACCCTCTCTCATCTTAGAGTCCTCGCCCTGCTGCCGTGCAGAGAGCTGGTCTTCGCTGAAGTCCTGCCATTCAGGAGAAAGAGACGAGGCAACTACATAAACATTTTATTTAACTCTTTGCACACGGCAAGCTAATACGTCGTCTCAAAATGATGCCTTCCCAAGGTGATAAGCTAACATATGAGGCATCATCATAGGCCATTATTTTAACTTTTTCTGATTACGGCAATTAATTCCATAGCGTAAGAGACTTAAACAATACTGCAGGTGAAACAAAATGTCAAGTTCCTTAGTAAAGTATTTCTCAAGTTATTGTGCCGACAAGAATTCTATTGTTTTAGCATTAGTGACCTTGACCTTTGACCTGTCGGCCAAAAAGCGATAGGCTTCTTAAGACTTCCAAGAACAACCCACAAACCGAATTTCAAGTTCCTAAGTAAAGTATTTCTCAAGTTATCATGCTGACAATATTTATAACCTATTAACCAAAAAAATAACACACAGACACACTTACACACAGAAGGAATATCCCCCTCTGGCTTAGGCCAAAAAAAAAAATATTCGGTCTCTGGTCAGACCAAAGTTCCGGAATTGATGCGGCGACGCGGCTTTTTTTTTTTTTTTTCAAGCTTGGATTTTAGTACAGACAAGGTGGGGTACTATTTTGCTTTTTTGGTGTCCTCATGTACATTGGTGTCCTCCATAATTTGCCTTGGTGCTTTCGATCATTTGCCTTGGTGCAATTTCCCATTCCTTGGTGCTCTTTGGTAAAAAAAAATTGAGGAGGTACGGAAAGAGAGGGCGCTGTTGGAGCTACTGCGGAACATTTTGGAAAAAAAAAAGATTGACGCGCGCGCTGACCAGAGACCGACTTATTTTTTTTTTTGGCATTACAGCCACGGGGATAAAAAGAGTGAACAACAATGGAAATCTACCCTCGTGCACAATATATGTTGGTGAACCCCCCACCTCCACCCCTCTCCCTTCTTTACCTCTTCAAATCCGTCCTCGCAATCCGAGAGAACCAGCGGAGACAAGATGGAGGTATCCAGTGAGCCGGAGCGGCTCCTCATGCCGAGGTCCTCGTCCAAGCTGAAGGGGGTCAGGCTGGCCGACCTCGGCCGTGAGATGGGCACGGGCAGCCTGGACTGGCTGTGGTCCGGTGTGGCCTTGGCCAAGCGTTCTTGCTCCTGAGGGCAAGGAGTAGAATCAATCCTATTGAATCCGTACACAAGTATCCTGGCATTGGCGACAAAAGAGAGTTGGACTACGAACAGTTTTACACCATATGCCAACCCCTTCCAAATTTACAAGGCACTTTCCCTGAGCTCAACAACATCTAGGATACCCCTTGAATCCCATATGTCTACCTGACAACTCTTCTGAACTCAAGAACATTTCAAGAACATTTCAAGAACATTTATTTCCATCTTTTCACAACATTTGATTATAATACAAAATAATGAAAAATTATACTGATGGAGGCATGCTAAAAAAAACTCAGTATTAAAGGCGGCTCATTTGAGTTCCAATATCTGTGTATCCCAATCTGAACTTATGAAGGCAGCTGGCTTGAGCTCTACACAATCTCCAGGCTTCCCTTTCAACCCTAACCCCCTCCCCTCATCTCCAACCCCATTCCAATTACTCACCAAAGCAGCTTGCTTGAGCTCCAAAATCTAAAGATACCCTTTGTACTCCCATCCTTGAACTCCAACATCTTCTAAACTCATCAAAGAATCTTGCTTGAGCTCCAGTCTAACATTTGTACCCCATTCTCCAATTCTGAACCCCCGTCCCAACTCAATAGGCAGCTTGTTTGAGCCCCACTTTAATCTCCAGAAACCTCTTTTACCCCATTCCCATCTTACCACACAAGCTTGTTTAAGTTATGCAATCTATCCGAAAAACCTAGCTTGATTTGGCAGCTTGATTTAGCTCCGTAATATTCAGGAGACCCTTTCTACCCCTCCCAAACTCTCGACTCCCTTCTCAACTCACCAAGGCAGCTTGCTTGAGCTCCACAATCTCCAGGAACTGCTCCTGGACCTCCACTCGCAGCTTCCGCAACTCATCCTCCCGATCCTCCACCGCCGCTTCGTGGTCGGTCCTGGAGTTGGTTCCTCCCCTCTGGGTCTGCTGGCGCTCCTTGCTCAGCACCTTGCGCAGGCTCTGGTTCTCCCGCTCCAGACGGCAGCGCATGTTCTCTTTTAGCGAACGCTAGAACAGAATTTATATTTGAGGATGTGTCGTGAATAAGTTAATTCACCTTGGTTGCAAAGAGTTGTAGCTGAGTTACTACAGAACCAACCCCTTTCAATTCTGTTTATATACACCTTGAAGACAAAGCGTTTTTAACAAAGTGGTATTATTTCAAAACAAGTGGTCTGTGGACCGCATGTGTCGTCTTTTTCCGATCCCTATATGTTTCGTGTTCTTAAAGAAAGCCAAATTTTGTGCCTTTTTAAGCGTGACATTTGACCTCAGTAATCCCATGAAGATTTGTGTCTTCTCACCCAAGGGTCACTGCATCCAATGTTCAGCAAAATCCATGAAAGCATGTAGAAGTTGTACATGTTTTTCAAAAACCTAACCTAAACTTTAACATACGGTCTTAAGGAGATACAGAGCTACAGAATTCAGGACTGGTAAGGTTCCCCCAAAACTTTGTTTAGGTAACACAAAAATATGAAGAATAGCAATAAAACAAGTAGTACAGTGGAACGTCGCAATACTAAACACCGCTATACCAAACATTCGGCTATACTGAACATCGCCCTTGGCTCCTGACTTTTGTGAACAAAACGTACGGAACATTGTTGTTGAAAAATGTCAACAGAAGAGCAACAAGTGGCTATAATTTCTCCAAGAAATAGAAGGGGAAAGCCACTTTTTGCTGTAGGTACTAAGCTAAAAACATTACATAATTCAATAGTCGGCACGTGTTCAAAGTCATCTTTTAGTAACTACCAGGGCTTGCAGGGTGAAGTTCTAAAGGGCGCTATTTATTGAAAAATGAATACCGGAGCACCAGCAGCTTAAAATCGCTGTACCGAACGATCGGTATTACGAACAATTTCTGTGGATCCCACGATGTTCGTTACAGCGGCGTTCCACTGTAGTAGTATTCCAGTCTATCACAAGTCCAGTCACATGTAAAACACAAGTCTGATAACAAGGCAAATAACAGGTAACCGGCAATGAACAATGATGAAGGAATGCTTCAATCACAGTTCATTGGAATAGCTTGTGACTTGACTTCAGACTGGGTAACTTGTAATGGACTCCACAAAAACACTGTCAAAAAGGTCCATTCAGCAACCACCAGATCAAAGTTAACGCTCCCTTTACCAATTTCTGATTTTCTTCCGCCAGCGCTTTGTTACGTTCATCCAGCTTTTTCTTGGAGCCTTCCAGGTCTTTGATCTTTCGTACAAGCCGCTTGTTTTTCTCAATGAGTGGCGTGGTGTTCCGTGCCTCTGAAGAAGTGCGGATTTTCCTCTCCTGGTTAGCAAAACAAAATGGCAACAAGTGAGTTCACGTCAATACCTGCTGGCGAATGTGATGTTTAAAAATGACTTTTTACACCAACTGCTTTTAGGTTTTCACTTGGCAACATGCTGAATCCAACAGAATCCAACAGAATCCAACAGAATCCAACAGAATCCAACAGAATCCAACAGAATCCAACATCAAGAAGTATGTGAAGCTTGTTGAATTGAGACCCCTGATTTGGATCACAAGGGTTTTTAAGTGCTGTGCTTAGAAGAACCAAATGCAGACACTGTCAAGTTAACAGGACTCGGAAGTTCAGGCTTCACCTGATTTTTTTTTTTTAAAGATACATAGAGGATCATTTGCATTGCATGCATTCTGTTTCGATTCCAATAATAACACCCACTTAAAATCCAAAGAAGAATGCTCAAAAGCTAACCTGTTGAAATTTCAGCTCAGTGGTTAGTACACTTGTTGAAGGAAAAAAAAACTTTTGATCACGAAACACGATTTGGTCAACAGAACTCTTCACGATCAGTCAATTGACTGATTGTTGGAAATCACCTACATTGCTGAATTTCTTCCAAATGACAGCAAGCCAGACGGAATAATTTCACGGGGTGTTTAGTACCAGTACGATCTTTAACCCCAATAAGTTTTTTTTGATAATACTTTGATAGGTTACTTTTGGAATAATGCAAATGATAATATGTGCCTTTAATCTGATCATACATTAATTCAATTTTTTTTATGATTGATAAATTTAGTCCTTCCACTCCATCCTCTGTGATCTTCATCTACGCTGGTGTGCCCCCAACCAATTAATCCCTGTTATAATAATAATTTGGGAGGCTTATCATCCTTACTCGCAGCTGGTATGCTGAATTGCGAAGGACGCGGCTACAACGTGGTCGGGCCGCTGGCACGTAAAGGCGCCTATGGCTGCCGGCCACATCGATCCATATATGACCATATATGATCAAAAGTTCTGATTTTTCAGGAGGGAGGAAAACCGGAGGGCCCGGAGAAAAACCCACGTGGCACAGGAGAGAACCAACGCACAACTCTACTCACATGCGATCCGCGGCCAGGATTCGAACCGTGGTCACCTTGGTGAGTGGCGAGCGCTTTACGCACAAGCCACCCATGCCACCCTGTTGTGTTTCTCCTCCCAACCCTGCATGCTTGTGAGTCCCTACATGTTTGTTTCTTGTACCGCCTGTCATTTTGCCTCTGAAGAAGGACTTGTTAAGTCCGCAATGCCAGGCCGCAATAATTTTTTGGATTGGTCTATTTCAGGTCAATCCAGTCAGAAAGCAGTTTGCACCAGTCCTATGCCTTTTCATTAATTAATTCAATTATTTCACGAAATGTATCTTTTTTCAGGCTTTTATCACAAATTCTGTTTCTTGTGGTTTTAATATACAAATATGATTGTATCATTTGTAATGGCAATGACTATTTTTTGTGTGTAATATAATGAATGGAACATTTGACGACTAAATCTCAAAAAAAAAAAAATTACATCAAATTCAGTCATTTGTTATTAAAAACATCAAAAGCAACCTGAAACTTTCCAAGTTTCTGACAGGACATTGCCTGTAATTTGTTCTCCCGCACTCCAAATACATTCAGAGTTCATTTACTTTAGCCAATTATGGTACTTCCCATATGGGTTGTAAAGTGTCGACAGATTTTTTTTGGGGTGAAACTCTTTACCAAGTCTGCCTTGTCCTCTATGAGTTGCTTGTTCCTGTCCTCCAGCTTCCGTAGCGCCGTATTTAGATCGGCAATTTTTCTGTGTAACTTTTTCTCTTCCTCCTCGTTTCCAACCTGCGTGCAGTGGAAGAATGAAGAAAAAAATCGATGTTGTTTCATAAGCTTATTTTTTTTCAAAAACATGTACTTTTTTTCTCTAAAATCTGCATAAATTTGAACCCGATACATGTACGTGCGCAACCAAACACAGACTCAGTAACTGAGTACTTCATTTTGCGGGAAAAACAACACACACACGTGTGCCATGTTACTGACGATTTTTGTTGAAACTTACAGAAATTGCACATTGGCCTTTAAAACTCATTATACCAACTGCCAATATACAGGGTGAGTAAAAAAAACAACCAAACCCAAATGGCAGGACAAACTTTTGGAATGAAGTTTTGCCTGTAGCACTTTCAAAATCTAGGATATAAAAGCCCAGTCATTAAGCTTTCTTTCATTAAAATCACTCACATACTTTTCAAGTTACGGAATTTTAAACACAAATACCATTTTAAAGTTCTGTCCACGGATCACAAAAAGGTAAGTGCTCTTTCAATTGAAGAAGAAAAAAATCCATGTTGTGTCATAAGGCCAAAAAAAAAAGTCTCCGGTTTCTGGTATGGAGCTTGCCCCAAAAGTGGTGCGGCGACGCGGCTTTTTTTTTTTTTTACCTGTTTTTTTTTTTTTTTTTGGCTTCAAATGTCGGCTAATGACTGCAAATGGTGCCCGACTAAACTTAGTGCAAATATATGGGAGTCCAGAGAGGCCACATAAAGCTTATTCTCGATCATAACCCCATCTAAAAACACGTTAAAATTGTGCAGTAGCAGGATTCCAGTCAAACCAGTGAGTTTGGCGGTTTTGAGACATCATCTTTCATTGAAAAAAAAACTTTTTCATTTTGCCGACGCGCATGGCTACGGCGACGGCGACGCGCGCGCATACCAGAAACCGGAGCCTTTTTTTTTTTGGCCCAAGCTTAATTAAAAAAAAAAAACACGTACCTTTGGCTAATTCTGACCGTGTTTTTTATTAGCCTCTATACACGGCAAGGGAAGTGGAAAATTTGTTTGACTGTCTGTGAATGATCAAAACAATAAGCCTCAGAGAATTATTGACATATAACTCACCGTCGGACTTGACAGACTTGCCTGGCCGCTGCTGGCGGGGGATTCCTGGCCGGCGACAGCTGACCTTTGATCCCAGGACTCCGCCATCTTGCTCAGGTTCAGCAGATTGCTCAGCGATTCCTTCTCGTTCTGCAGCCGCTGCGAGTAGCCGGTCTTGTGTCCCAGCTCCTTCTCAAGCTCCGAGATGACGCGGTCCTTGGACTTGAGTTCCTCCATCTGCAAAGGAATTTTTTGTAAAGGTGCAACAACGATTGTTTATTTAGTTTGGCTTCCACAAACATACGCTGAAGTGTCACAAGAATTCAAAATATTTTTGTGGCTGTTAGTGAACCAGGTGCATATTTTTCATATTTTCATTCACCTTTGATCACACTTATCCTGTGTCTTTTACCTGATGTTTAGTTGGGACTGGTTGTATATTTTACATAATGTACATTAAGCACACTGCTTCAACATGAAAAATTGATGATATAAACCAGAAGAAAACAAGAAAAGTGTGTCTTCCAACACAAATGCCCCTCCACCCCAACCGTCCCATAACTTGACACACTGCCACCCTCTTGATATGATAATTTATACGAGCTATCTGGTTCTGTGGGACTTTTCAGTTACATAACCATTGATTTGTTTAGTTAACACTGATCTTGACCTGTGGCACCCCCCTCCCTCTGAATTAAAACTGGTTTCACAGGGTAGGTGTTGTGTAATTAAATGTGAAGTGAAAAACAACAAGATCCTACAGAATGAAGTAGAAAGAGATGTACCACTTGTAAGCTACCTGACAAGTTTCATGACAATACACCAAGTCTAAATTGAGTTATCGTGATGACAAGCGTTTCTTTTGTTTTAGCCATATTGACCTTGACCTTTGACTGGTAACCCCCAAATTCAATAGGCTTCTTGGGGGTTCCACTAGCAAGCTATCTTTGAAGTTTCATGACAATACATCAATGCTAATTTGAGTTATCGTGATGACAAGCACTTCTTTTGTTTACGTTATCATAATGCATTTCTTTTGTTTTAGCCATATTGACCTTGACCTTTGACCAGTAATCCCCAAATTCAATAGGCTTCTTTGGGAACCCACTAGTAAACTACCTGCTAAGTTTCATGACAATCCATCAAGTTTATCTTGAGTTATCTTGGTGAAAGCATTTTCTTTTGTTTTAGCCATATTGACCTTGACCTTGTACATGTAGCCCTCAAATTCAATAGGCTTCTTGGGGAATCCACCATCAAACTAAATGCCAAGTTTCATGACAATCCATCAAGTCTATCTTGAGCTATCGTGATGAAAGCAAAAGTGTGACATACACACACACCCACCCACCCACCCACCCAGACGTGTGTTACATACCTTGTGTGGACATTGCTTTGTTTTCGTGTAGTTAAGAAAACTCGGTACAAAAAATAACTTTACTCAAACTGTGAAAACTCTTTTAACCCAATTTTTTTTCTATGATTCCCTATAGTGTTTCTCTTCATTCTGCTACAGATAAACCTAACCCAAAAATGCCTCTAAACCTGTTTTCCAGAAAGGGCAAAACCTTATGTGGACACGGCTTAGTCCACATAAGGTTAACACAACCTGCATTATGTGGACCTCTTTTGTTCACAAGTCCACATAGGGTATGTAACACAAACTCACCCACACACACACCCACCCACACACGGAAGGACATGACAGAAACAGTATGCCCTTCGGCTTCGCCGGGGCATAAAAACTTCCTCCAAAACCCTGAAGTACTCGCCTTGGGAACTAGTCTGTCAACTTCCAATACCTTAGGAAGCTAATATCGACTATCCACCCTCAAACCATGTCTAATTTGTATACTACCACTACCTACTACTACTACTACTGTTTACAGCATGTTCTGTAGTGCTTTTTTTATAGTTTATTTTTGAGCATTCTTACTTTTACTGCTCCCAATACATTTTTATTGTTTCCAAAGTAAATTGTATTTTTTTACAACTTAATGTTTTTACTTTTTTTGTGTAATTTTTTTATATATATATTTTTTTATTAACTTCGAGTTTTCCTTAATAATTTTAATTTTTGTCCTTTGACTGTAACCTTTTTATAAGTCCGGTCTATGAACTGGTTTATAAGGATTTTTAAAAATAAAACCTGAATTTAACACAAAATATTCCTACTGTGCCACTAGTAAAATTCGCTGGTTGGTAGGCGTGTGGTAAATACTTGTGACTAACCAGGTAGTCGCTAGTATTTGCCATGTACATGTATGTGGTTATTAAAAAACATCTCCAATTAATTGGAGCACTACATCAATACAGCTGGGTCTATGTACATGTATGCTAAGAAAGCATGTTGGACTACATGTATGTCACACCCATCTGTTTTCTAGTTGGAGGATCGTTATTCCAGTTTTTACGAAGCAATTTGTTTGATGAAACGTCCATTCAAATGATCATTTCAAAACTTCAAGATTTTCCCCACGAATGCCCCAACGAGTCGCAGCGAAACGACTAGTCAGGGCAACACAACTTAACACGGCATAGTCATAGTGCCATAAGTAATTATAAAACCGACATACATATCCTTGTCATTTGATTGGTGGAACTCACATTTGTTATTACTCCCATTCATGCCAGGTCTCAAAAAGTACTATCTGCCAACAGTTAGGATCATTCTTGTTCCAAGACGTGGTATTGGTTAGCAAAGGCATGCTGGTGTATGCGTTCAGCGTTGCGCGTAGCGTGTATTGTTCCAAAGAGCCAGCGCTACAGAGTGGTTTGGAAGAGAGAAATACATTTTTCACCAATTTTGTATTGAAATAAAAGTTCATATATTCCTCCTATTTTATTCTGAGCCACTCAATATTTGTATATATATATACTAGTCAACTATTAACAGAACTGAGGTCGAGATTACGAATAATAGTCACAAACGACAAGTAGTCGCACAGTGCTACAGATTATTAACATCCAGTTTTTCCGACAGCTTTGAGTCTTTACGGCTGTTCTTTTCTTCAAAGAGATGCCAACTCCATGGAAACCTACCATAGCTCCAAATTCCAACAATGTTTGCCGAGTCCTCTGCAGTAACTTACATAATGGGCTAATGGCCAGGACAAATATTGACAAGACAAATACTGATAGCATTGACTTGTGAAAGGACAACATCTGCACAGGAGACAGAGGGGTATAGGAAAGCTCCTGTTCAAATTGTCAACTATTTGTAAATAAAAGAGAGTCTGCCTTATAATTTGTTTGAATTTTCTGGTGTTTTGTGTCTGTCATGATTCTCACTTAATGACATGTTCCAAATGAACCTTTTTCGGCCAAAATTTCAAAAAAACTTTTACATATGTAAGAAAGACAAAATTTATTGCATCCAATGCGGACAGCTGGCAATGAATGTCCCGTTTAATTAACCATGACATAAAATATGAATCTAATGTAGAGTTTTGATTCCAATTGGAAAAGCTCCTCACTGTAAAACTTACACAACATTATGAAAAACTCCTTGCAAAGGTTGACATTTCCTGCTCTGCATCATTACCACTGATTACCATGGCAGACATCACGCGAATTGTATGGAGAAATTACCATTGTGGGAAGCAAATTCCTTGACAAATATCACACAACAATCTTTTCTCTCCGAGTCAATCAACATGTGGAATGTACCTCAATCAACCACAAATGCACCATCAACGTCCAGTTTAAAGCCCGGTTCATTCTTCATGCGAAAACAAATGCGAACCGAAATTCATATATTAAACAAACGTATTGTTGACGTCCAAATTTCACTTCCCGTGAAGTATGAACCGAGCTTTAGTCAATGATCATCCCGGCAAACTGGTCCCCTAAACATGTCTCACTCTCTCACCCAGCCTCAAGACATACTTCCGGAAAAACTTCTAGGACTAGTAACTTTGCCTAACCAAGTAAAGACTAAATGTACATGTACAACACACAGAGGAACAAAGGAGAAGGAAAGGGCCTTAGTGTGAGACATGACAAATTGTTGAGAGAAGTAATTTGTTTAACCCTCTCTACCCAACCCCAACCCTCCCCAAAACAGCATCAAATGTGCATGCATGTGTAGACCTGCCCCAAAGGCTCAAAACAAGAGGCATGTGGTAACTATTTCAAAGGCGGTACACCGATGTTGCCGAAACTCCCAAGAACCGTATCTTGGTTGGACAGGGTTCAGAAACACCGGGCGCCGAATGTTAGATCAGCGATTAGGGCACAGCGGCTGACAGATCGTGGCAAAAATAAGGCTATACATTCCAAGGAAGTCAGTGATACAAATAACTGCCCCACATTTTTCTTGTTATGGACAGCCCCCTAAGAATGTTATTCAAAACGTTGCCTATAATTGAGGGCAATGAGGTCGCGGTTTAACTCCTTGAAATGTGGTTTCCTAATTGGATTTGCTCTGTGGGATCTGAGCTTCCTGGATGCCCTGAATGCACGCTAATACCGTACGCGGTGAATATTACTTCCGCTGCAACTTGTGAAAACAACTAAAGGGGGAGTTTTTTTTTATTTAACTGTGATACTTGGATCTTTCCTTTTTTAAGTATTGTCTTGTTAAAACCACATTTTGTCGCGTCAGTGCAACAAGGTCGTAACTCCATTCTGCAACAAAGTCGTATCTCGCGTGAATACGCTCCGTGCAACAAGGTCGTATCTCGACATTTATTGACTTTGTGGGTACATCCGGGTTAATATAAGTGAGATACGACCTTTTGACATTCTGAAACTCGCGTTTCACATACGGCCCATTTTAGGAAATACGACCTTGTTGCACGGACACGACGATTTACAAGTATCACTATACAGGGTGCGTCAAAAATAACGAAACCCAAATGTCGGGACCATTGTTTTAGTGAAGTTTTGCATGTACCGGTAGCACTTTCAAAATCTAGGATATGAAAGCCCAATTCATTTAGCTTTCTTTTAGTACAAGAATCATTCAAATCACTCATGTACTTTTCAAGTTATTGAGTTTTAAACACAACCACCGTTTTAAAGTTCTGTCCATGGATCACAAAAAAGGTGTGCGTTCTTTCAGCGAAACGAAAACAATTCACACACATTCTTTATGTGATTTGTTTTCGTTTTGCTGAAAGAACACTGAGCTTTTTGTGATCCGCAGACAGAACCTTAAAACAGCGATTGTGTTTAAAAATACGTAACTTGAAAAGTACATGAGTGATTTGAATGATTCTTTAACTAAAAGAAAGCTTAATATGAATTGGGCTTTCATATCCTAGATTTTGAAAGTGCTACATGCAGAAATTCACTTAAACAATGGTCCCGACATTTGGGTTTCGTTTTTTCTTTCACTTACTCTGTACAATTGCCAAGACCCCCTTCAATGGTGAAACCATAGAGCACGCTACTGTACAAAGCAATTGCCAAGAGACAGATTGTCTTAATAGCACAATGTTTTCACCGTTAATAGGCATGCAACTTGGAAATTAGAAGGAAAAAAAAACCGAGGAAAAGTCTAAACCACATCAGACTTTGTACAGTGTTTTTCAATTTGGGATGGCATTCATGAGAAGTAACGAAGAAATCAGCAGATTCGAGGAAAAGTTGCATGGCTACATTAAAAGGGGCCTTCGTGATAGAATTGATGACATGTCAGGATTGTTGTATAAAATAACAAAATAAGCACTGTCCATTTCTCAGGCACGCAAAGGGGAAATTATATTAAATAAAGGAAATTCCGACCTTTACAAGACAGTCTGCAGTGTTTTTCACTTTTTTTAATGGCAAAGAAGAGGAGCAAAACTAAGAGGAAATCAGCTGATTTCAGGATTTATTAATCACAATTACATACATCTATATTGTACACATACACATTTAGTGAAAACTTCTGGTAAGAAAAACATTATTTATCATTATCCACAAGCTCGAGATGACTGTAGTTTTCCTGTTTACTTCAAAGACTCTTTTCCGCAACACGGACGACCACCATTCCCAAATGTCCGCTACTGGTGAAAAGCACATTTCATCGTCTATAAATACACTAGTCACAGCTTTTAACAATTTCCAATTTCGTCTCCTTTCGCTGCATATGTGCACAAACAAGGAAGGGGAGTTAAAAACAAGAAGTTGTCACCTCTCCGCATCCTTGCCGAAAATATTGAGACAGATCCTGGAGAAGTCTGTAAATAAGCTTGCAGTAAGGAAACCAATGATTTTAGCTCAAATAAGAAAGGAAGAAAGCAAAGCTGTTGAAATCCGAGCAGCTTTTTTAGAAGAATCCTACTCTTACAAAAAAATATCAATCAAATGAACTTATCTATTAACTCTAACCTTTCCAAACCCTCCAAAATCCTCTTTTCAAAACGGAAGATTTTGCAGGATTGAGGCTATATATGGTGAAGATGTGTGGCTGATTTTAAGGATGCACTGTGTCAAGGTCTTGGGCCGGACATAGTGTTGTTTATGCTCAGCCGTGCATAAATTTAGGCCTAGATTATAAATGTACTTGAAATCCTCCGTACTGCTCCAGGATGTCACTGGCTCTGCCTCAACATATTGACAGTGATTGCTGGAGGATTTTGCAGGATTGAGGCGGTATGCATTTTTTACATGGAGGCAGTTGGAGGAGTTTGCAGGATTAAGGTTGCATCCTAGCAAAAATGCTATAAAACACAGCAAAAAGTCACTTTCTTTTTTCTGAATGGCAACCAATCCCCAAAGATTTTGTTTGAAACAAAATTTATTGTCCAGAAACTAAATGTGCACAGTGTATTTTTTCACCCACAGTTTTCGACTTTGACGTATTCAAAACAAAGCCAGCAGAACCAGCATCAACCTCAATTTCAATTTTTTAAAAAGTATTGAAGAAACTTCAGTTCAGAAACAAAACTTTTGCTGTAATTTTCAGAAATGAACTATTTGAGGTGTTAGTATAATAGATGAAATATTGTTTGACATGTTTGAAGTTTTGTGTTCGAAAATGCTGGAAAGACCAAGAAAAACAAAAATGTTCAAATAGTCTGGTTCCCTGACCCCACTAAAGATGAAATGGATCAATAGATGCCGGAAAATTGTAAGGTAAGGAAACCAGTCTAGCTGGCCTGCCTGCACCCGTTCATGAACATGTAACCAATAGCAAACAAAATTTGGACTGAAAAAAAAGGTACATTTGGAGAAGTAGTTGAAAAAGTTAAGTTTTTCCAACGGTGGTCGGCCGACCACTGTTGGAAATTTATACAAAAATACCACTTTTCTTGAAAATGACTTCACACCAGGTGCCATAATTTTACAGGATGCTTTAGACTGTCATTTACCAACATCCTTGTAAAAAAAATTGTACAAATTGGTAGTTTTGTTTTTCGATGTTTGCAAATGTTGTATATTCCCTTTAACCAAAACATACCGTACTGGACTGGTGGTTGTATCTCATTACACTTGATGTTACAGTGCCAACTATGTGTATCTTTGCCATTATTCACCCCACATGTCATCGCAATTCCTTCCAAAAGTATGAAATCCTAACATGTCTGTCTCTCTATCTTACTGACTCAGCATCTTACTGATGTGGCATCTTCATGATCTCAGCATTTTAGAAGCTCACATCTTACTGACATCAGTATCATACTGAGTCAGCATCTTACAAACTCAACTCTGACCGAATCAGAATGTTATGAACTCAGGTTGTTACCATCACAGTGACTCAGCATCTTAAAGCCAAAATCCATCATTTGCAGCAATCCAAAAACAAACTGACGTAATTATTGTTAAAAAAACATACTTGGTGGAAAGATAGCAAGAGGACTAAACTCCCTGTGAAATTGTTCTTTCTGGCATGTCTGGCAAGCTGTCATTTTGAAGAAATCAACGAAAGAATGCCTTTCCAACAGTGCGTCTTTAGAAGCACCGCTGGAAATTTCCGTTAGGCCAAAAAAAAAAGAGTCTCCGGTTTCTGGTATGCGCGCGCGTCGCCGTAGCCATGCGCGTCGGCAAAATGGAAAAGTTATTTTTTCAATGAAAGATGATGTCTCAAAAACGCCAAACTCACTGGTTTGACTGGAATCCTGCTGCTGCACAATTTTAATCCTGCTGCTGCACAATGTTTTTAGATTGGGTTATGGTCGAGAATAAGCTTTATGTGGCCTCTCTGGACTCCCATATATTTGCACTAAGTTTAGTCGGGCACCATTTGCAGTCATCAGCCGACATTTGAAGCAAAAAAATCAGGTAAAAAAAAAAAAAGGCCGCGTCGCCGCACCACTTTTTGGGCAAGCTCCATACCAGAAACCGGAGACTTTTGTTTTTTGGCCTTAGTAGGTCTTTTTTTATCTGGCAAAGCGTGCGAAAGCGTTGACAAGACGCACATGTGCTCGGGGTTGCTATAATTCATCGGATCAGTGCGCAACATCGCGTAGCTGCAATCGGCTCATTGAGAATGTGTCTCGGACGCTGAATTCAGGCCCAATTCAAAACATGATTCAGCAACTTTTGAAATCAAGATCCTAGAATGCTGTTTTTCTCGGAATATACAGCTGAAGCTGAGCTGAAACTTCATCAGGTTAGTTGTTCAATACCCTTCTTTAGATTTTGAGCACGTTTGTTGCTTCAAACGAACAAAATGCACACATTACAAATGATGGACTATACCTTTAAATTCCTGTGGAATTTTAAAAGTTCAGTAAGACCGGACTAACCTTGAGGCAATACATGTCTACAGCTTCAGAATAATACTACACTTGTAGAGTTAGGTTCCTTGAAGTATTTTTTGGCTGTGTGGTACCATGACCGACCAACAAGTGCCTCCTTGACAAGAGTATGGATCCAGGGATGTTGGCCAAACAGCTGCTCAGCACTGAGAGAGAGAGAGAGAGAAAAACCTGTTTGCGCAGAGACGGCCCAAGCCAGACTTAGACTTCCCCCTTCAACCTCAGATGGCTGTCTGCGATAATGTTCTCAGGCTTCCCGTTGTGTAGTTCTTTTCTCTCCAGCAATTGTATTAATTTATTGTCGGGGGGGAAATAGGACGAACATTAATGTAAGACAGATGTACATCCTGATGGTTTTTTTTACGTGAGAATGTCAGAGAATGTATTGAATGTCACCGACTGTTTGTGTGGAAGCGCAGTGCAGGAAGTCGTTTGGAAGGGAGAAAAGGCTAGACTTGTTCGAAGACTCGGCCAGGAGCTTTGGA